>JANJGN010002698.1:47500-61963 GCA_026770705.1 Isurus oxyrinchus
CTCCCTATCTCTGTAACCTGCTCCAGCCCCTACACCCCTCCCTATCTCTGTAACCTCCTCCAGCCCCTACACCCCTCCCTATCTCTGTAACCTCCTCCAGCCCCTACACCCCTCCCTATCCCTGTAACCTCCTTCAGCCCCTACACCCCTCCCTATTTCCATGACTTCCTCTACTTGTCTGGGAGAGGCTAGAGCCTGTGATTTCTCTCCTGGGTTTCTGTGAGAAGTGGCCTGAGAGGTAGCCCAAGATGAAGCCTGTGCTATCACTCCTGATCCTTAGGGTGATACTAGGCCCAAGATGGAGTCTGGACCGTTGCTCCGTGTTGTCTGGGAGATGGTAGGCCTGAGATGGAGCCTGTGTTATCGCTCCTGGTCCTCAGGGAGACAATTGGCCCGAGATGGAGCCTGGACCGTCGCTCCGTGTTGTCTGGGAGATGGTAGGCCTGAGATGGAGCCTGTGTTATAGCTCCTGATCCCCAGGGAGATAATAGGCCCGAGATGGAGCCTTGGCCCTTGCTATGTGTTGTCTGGGAAACGGTAGGCCTGATATGGAGACTGTGTTATCGCTCCTGATCCTCAGGGAGATAATAGGCCTGAAATGGAGCCTGCGTTATCGCTCCTGATCCTCAGGGAGATAACAGGCCCGAGATGGAGCCTGGACCATCGCTCCGCGTTGTCTGGGAGATGGTAGGCCTGAAATGCAGCCTGTGTTATCACTCCTGATCCTCAGGGAGATAACAGGCCCGAGATGGAGCCTGGACCGTCGCTCCGCGTTGTCTGGGAGATGGTAGGCCCGGGATGGAGCCTGCCTTATCGCTCCTGATGCGTAGGCAGACTAGGCCCGAGATGGAGCCTGGACCATCGCTACTTGAATTCCAGCTTGGTCCTGCCTCTTTTCCTGAGCCCGGGTTCGAGGAACTTGATATTTTCTAACACATCCTCCTCTCCTCCATCCCCCCCACCCACCCTGCCACCTGCCCCACCCCTCTCTCCTCTTTGTTGCTGGTGGAGCAGTTCTCCGACTCGGACTGTGCCCGGAGGGCGTTGGAACAGCTCCACGGCTTTGAGCTAGCGGGACGTCCTCTGAAAGTTGGGCCGGTGTCGGATCGATCGGAACAGGACGGACAGATCTCCGTCATGGACAATGAGGAGGCCGATCGATCTGGAATTAGCCTGGGCCCCACTGGCCGTCTCCAGCTCATGGCGCGGTTGGCGGAAGGTAAGAATGTGAGGATGTCTGGGTGTCTGGGTGCCAATCGAGGGGCTCAGGAGGTGGCGGGGGGTGGTTTATATATAGAATAACTGATACCCGGGAGTGAGTTACAGACTGGAATCTAATCGAGGGGTTCGGGGTGGTTTATATATAGAATAACAGATACCCGGGAGTGAGTTACAGACTGGAATCTAATCGAGGGGTTCGGGATGGTTTATATATAGAATAACAGATACCCGGGAGTGAGTTACAGACTGGAATCTAATCGAGGGGTTCGGGATGGTTTATATATAGAATAACAGATACCCGGGAGTGAGTTACAGACTGGAATCTAATCGAGGGGTTCGGGGTGGTTTATATATAGAATAACAGATACCCGGGAGTGAGTTACAGACTGGAATCTAATCGAGGGGGTTCGGGGTGGTTTATATATAGAATAACAGATACCCGGGAGTGAGTTACATACTGGAATCTAATAAAGGGGTTTGGGGTGGTTTATATATAGAATAACAGATACCTGGGAGTGAGTTACAGAGTGGAATCTAATCGAGGGGTTCAGGGTGGTTTATATATAGAATAACAGATACCCGGGAGTGAGTTACAGACTGGAATCTAATCGAGGGGTTCAGGGTGGTTTATATATAGAATAACAGATACCCAGGAGTGAGTTACAGACTGGAATCTAATCAAGGGGTTCGGGGGGTTTATATATAGAGTAACAGATACCCGGGAGTGAGTTAACGACTGGAATCTAATCGAGGGGTTTGGGGGGGTTTATATATAGAATAACAGATACCCGGGAGAGAGTTACAGACTGGAATCTAATCGAGGGGTTTGGGGTGGTTTATATATAGAATAACAGATACCCAGGAGTGAGTTACAGACTGGAATCTAATCGAGGGGTTCGGGGTGGTTTATATATCGAATAACAGATACCCGGGAATGAGTTACAGACTGAATCTAATCGAGGGGTTCGGGACGGTTTATATCTAGAATAGCAGATACCCGGGAGTGAGTTACAGACTGAATTCTTGCATAATAATCTGGTTGGAATCGGGGTTCTGTCGTCGTTGAGTGAAGCCATTGACTAGCCCAGAAGCTCGGGAAGTCTGCCGTGTGGATGTTATCCTTCTGTTATCCCTGGCAGGATCGGGGATCAAGATTCCGGCTGTGACTCAGGCTGCCCTGCAGCTCCGCACCGTCTTCCCTTTCGGGGTCCTGATGCCTCCGCTCACAGGTAATTCCGAGGGCCAGGAGTGGCGTCCGGGTTTCAGTGGGGGAGGCAGGTGGGGCGTGGTGTCTGGCCTGCGCACAGACCTTCGGAGCTTGAAGGGCAGGGGAGAGGGAATTGAGGAGTGGGGGAGGGGGATTGAGGAGTGGGGGAGGGGGATTGAGGAGTGGGGAAGGGCGATTGAGGAGTGCGGGAGGGGGATTGAGGAGTGGGGGAGGTGGGTTTGAGGAGTGGGGGAGTTGGGCTTGAAGAGAGGGCGAGGGTGACTGAGGAGCAGGCGATGGGGATTGAGGAGTGGGTGAGGGGGATTGAGGAGCGGGCAAGGGGGATTGAGGAGCAGGCGAGGGGGATTGAGGAGTGGGGAGGGGGATTGAGGAGTGGGGGAGGTGGGCTTGAGGAGTGGGGGATGTGGGCTTGAAGAGAGGGCGAGAGTGACTGAAGAGAGGGCGAGGGTGATTGAGGAGCGGGCGAGGGAGACTGAGGAGCGGGCGAGGGGGTCTGAGGAGCGGGCGAGGGGGATTGAGGAACGGGCGAGGGGGATTGAGGAGCGGGCGAGGGGACTGAGGAGCGGGCGAGGGGACTGAGGAGCGGGCGAGGGGGACTGAGGAGCGGGCGAGGGGGTTTGAGGAGCGGGCGAGGGGGACTGAGGAGCGGGCGAGGGGGTTTGAGGAGCGGGCGAGGGGGACTGAGGAGCGGGCGAGGGGTTTTGAGGAGCGGGGGAGGGGGTTTGAAGAGCGGGGGGGGCGGGGTGGTTTGAAGGACAGGAGGGGCCTGAAGGCTAGAGGAGGCGTTAGAAGGATTGGGGAGGGGATATGAAGCATTGGGGTTTTTTTTGAAGGGTATGGAAGGGGTCTTGAGGAGTGGGGGCAGGGATTAGAAGAATTGGGGAGGGGTACGAAGAGTAGCGGAGGGGGTTTGAGGAGTAGGGCGCTGGTTTAAAGAATTGGGGAGGGGTATGAAGGGTGAGGGAGGCGTTTTATAGGTGGGATGAAGGGTGTTTGAATGGTTGGGGGAAGGGGGTTTGAATGGTGGGGGCAGGGGTTTTAAGGATGGGGGAAGGGGTTAGAATGATTGGGAAGGGAATCTGAGGGCTGGGGAAGGGTCTGAAGGGTGGGGTGAGTTTGAAGGGAGGAATTTGGAGTGAGGGTATCAATGGTGGAGGAGGGGGTTTGAAAGTAGGGGAGGGGTTTGATTGGTAGGGGTGGAGCTTTGAACGTGTGGGAGGAGTTTGATGGGTGGGAGAAGGGTTGTATGGGTGGGGGTGAGGTTTGATTGGTGGGGGTGGGGTTTTGAAGGGTAAGGGAGGGGTTTAATTGGTAGTGTGGGGTTTTGAAGGGGACGGGGAGAAGCTGCAAGGGTTGGGGGTGGAATTGAAGGTTGCTGGATGGTCATTGAAGGGTGAGGGAAGGGTTTGAAGAGTTGGTGGGGTATTAAGACAGGGGAGGTGGGTCAGTGCAGGGGTGAGGATGTTTAACAGGCCCTTTATTCTTACTGTCCATCTTTCTTTCACCAGGGACTCTACCAAAGGCCCAGATCCCATCAACAGCCCTCTCCCAGATCCCATTCCATCACTGCAGACCCCCAAGACCCCCAGGTAAACGGTCTGCGCTCCAGGAGGGTAGAAGGGGAGGTTGGAAACTCAGTAACCTCATCAACAGGAACTTGAATCTACTGGGGTAGCTAGGATTACACAGGCTATTCAGTCCATTGTGCCCCATGCTCTCTCCCTCCTCCTACGCCCCCCCTCTAATATCCCATCTCCAGCCATTGCACTTGAGGCCATGAAAACTGTGGTAACCAAGCAGCAGGATGAACAGGCTTTGCGGGTCACTTAGAGGCCAATTGCAAATTGGACAATCCCCGGGTCACCTAGAGACTAATTGTAAAGCAGCTAAAATTGGGGTCATGCAGAGACTAATTGTAAGTTGTGAAGTCTTAGGGTCACTTCAAGACAAATTGTAAATAGACCAAAATTGGGTTTATTTAGGGCAGAATTTAACCTTGGCTCACTGGTGGGTTTGTAGGTGGGGCTGGCATGGGGAGTGGGGACACCTCCATCAGCAGCCTCCGTTTAACATTGGTTACCACCCAACCCCCTCCGCAAAAGAGGTCTAACCCCTCCAGTAGCCCATTGTCTGCCCAGCCTCTCGACTGACACCCCAGTGCCCTGTCCACCTGCCCCTACGTCCACCTCCCCACTCGCCCCCTACGTCCACCTCCCCACCCTGTACTGAAACCACCAAAACTTACCTGGTCCTGGACTCCTGGACTTGGGCTCTGGGGACTGCATACAGTCCCAGTCCTGTCCACTGCAGCATCTGGTGCTGTAAGGACTAGAGAACTGGGGTCACTTAGAGACTAATTGTAAA
The DNA here is from genome assembly GCA_026770705.1 of Isurus oxyrinchus. Taxonomy (NCBI): domain Eukaryota; kingdom Metazoa; phylum Chordata; class Chondrichthyes; order Lamniformes; family Lamnidae; genus Isurus; species Isurus oxyrinchus. Next base: position 52,314 of record JANJGN010002698.1, read on the forward strand.
TAGGGAAATCCAGGGATGACTTCAAGACCAATTGCAAAGAGGCTAAAATTGGGATAACTTGGAGAATAATTGTAAATAGTGAAATCCCAGGGTCACTTTGAGACAAATTCTAAATAGGCAAAAATTAAAGGTCACGTAGAGACTAATTGTCAATAGGGAAATCCAGGGGCTATTTCAAGAGCAATTGCAAAGAGGTTAAAATTGGGATCACTTAATCCTTAATAGGGAAATCCGAGTGTCACTTGGAGAACAATTATGAAGTCTGAGGGTCACTTTGAGATCGAATGCAAATTGACTAAATCAGGGGACAATTAGAGACTAATTGTAAATAGGGAAATCCAGGGATTACGTCCAGACCAACTGTAAAGAGGCTAAAATTGGGATTAGTTGGAGAATAACTGTAAACAGTAAAATATAGGATCACTTTGAGGCCAACTGTAAATAGGCTAAAATTGAGGGTCACTTAGAGACTAATTGTAAGTGGTGAAGTCTGAGGTTCAGAATGTTTGTGGGCTGCAATACACTGAGCCGGCTGTGAGGTCAGGCCTCCTCTGCTCTGCACGGTGGGGGGGGGGTATTAAACTGAAAGGAGTTCTTTTTGCCTCCTCCAGCAGAGACATCGACCCCAGCGTGAGCCAAAAGTTAACGGACGCTGTGACTGCGGAGAAATCCTAGCCCAAGGAGCGAAGGACTCATCTGAGGATTTCAAAAGAGATGGAAACACCTCCTGATTCTCAGAGAAAAATGAAGCGTGCAAAACAGGCTGAGGACACGTGACTAAAGCCTTTGCTTTGTTGGATGAGGACACAAATTAATTCCGGACAATATGCCTTCAGAGTGTGCATCACAACCTCCTCTCTTGCTCTGTATCTAACTCCGTGCTGTATCTCTCCTGGGAGAGTTTGATGGGGACGGTGTCGAGGGAGCTTTACTCTGTATCTAACCCTGTGCTGTACCTGTCCTGGGAGTGTTTGATGGGGACGGTGTAGAGGGAGCTTTACTCTGTATCTAACCCTGTGCTGTAGCTGTCCTGGGAGTGTTTGATGGGGACAGTGTAGAGGGAGATTTACTCTGTATCTAACCCCGTGCTGTACCTGTCCTGGGAGTGTTTGATGGGACGGTGTAGAGGGAGCTTTACTCTGTATCTAACCCCGTGCTGTACCTGTCCTGGGAGTGTTTGATGGGGACAGTGTAGAGGGAGCTTTACTCTATATCTAACCCCGTGCTGTACCTGTCCTGGGAGTGTTTGATGGGGACAGTGTAGAGGGAGCTTTACTCTGTATCTAACCCCGTGCTGTACCTGTCCTGGGAGTGTTTGATGGAGACGGTGTAGAGGGAGCTTTACTCTGTATCTAACCCCGTGCTGTACCTGTCTGGGAGTGTTTGATGGGGACAGTGTAGAGGGAGCTTTACTCGGTATCTAACCCCGTGCTGTCCCTGTCCTGGGAGTGTTTGATGGAGACGTGTAGAGGGAGCTTTACTCTGTATCTAACCCTATGCTGCACCTGTCCTGGGAGTGTTTGATGGGACAGTGTAGAGGGAGATTTACTCTGTAGCTAACCCTGTGCTGTACCTGTCCTGGGAGTGTTTGATGGGGACAGTGTAGAGAGAGCTTTACTCTGTATCTAACCCCGTGCTGTACCCATCCTGGGAATGTTTGATGGGGACGGTGCAGAGGGAGCTTTACTCTGTATCTAACCCCGTGCTGTACCTATCCTGGGAGTGTTTGATGGGGATAGTGTAGAGGCTGATTTACTCTGTATCTAACCCCGTGCTGTACCCATCCTGGGAATGTTTGATGGGATGGTGCAGAGTGAGCTTTACTCTGTATCTAACCCCGTGCTGTATCTGTCCTGGGAATGTTTGATGGGGACGGTGCAGAGGGAGCTTTACTCTGTATCTAACCCCATGCTGTACCTGTCCTGGGAGTGTTTGATGGGGACAGTGTAGAGGGAGATTTACTCTGTATCTAACCCCGGTGCTGTACCTGTCCTGGGAGTGTTTGATGGGGACATTGTAGAGGGAGATTTACTCTGTATCTAACCCCGTGCTGTACCTGTCCTGGGAGTGTTTGATGGGGACATTGTAGAGGGAGATTTACTCTGTATCTAACCCTGTGCTGTAGCTGTCCTGGGAGTGTTGATGTGGACAGTGTAGAGGGAGATTTACTCGGTATCTAAGCCTATGCTGTATCTCTCCTGGGAGTGTTTGATGGGGACAGTGTAGAGGGAGCTTTATTCAGTATCTAACCCTGTGCTGTACCTGTCCTGGGAGTGTTTGATGAGGACAGTGTAGAGGGAGCTTTACTCTGTATCTAACCCAGTGCTGTACCCATCCTGGAATGTCTGATGGGGACGGTGCAGAGGGAGCTTTACTCTGTATCTAACCCCGTGCAGTACCTGTCCTGGGAGTGTTTGATGGGGACAGTGTAGAGGGAGATTTACTCTGTATCTAACCCCGTGCAGTACCTGTCCTGGGAGTGTTTGATGGGGACAGTGTAGAGGGAGATTTACTCTGTATCTAACCCCGTGCTGTACCTGTCCTCGGAGTGTTTGTTGGGGACAGGGTAGAGGGAGATTTACTCTGTATCTAACACCGTGCTGTACCTGTCCTGGGAGTGTTTGTTGGGGACGGTGTAGAGGGAGATTTACTCGGTATCTAACCCTATGCTGCACCTGTCCTGGGAGTGTTTGACGGGGACGGTGTAGACTGAGCTTTACTCTGTATCTAACCCCGTGCTGTACCTGTCCTGGGAGTGTTTGATGGGGACGGTGTAGAGGGAGATTTACTCTGTATCTAACCCCGTGCTGTACCTGTCCTGGGAGTGTTTGATGGGGACAGTGTAGAGGGAGATTTACTCTGTATCTAACCCCGTGCTGTACCTGTCCTGGGAGTGTTTGATGGGGACGGTGTAGAGGGAGCTTTACTCTGTATCTAACCCCGTGCTGTACCTGTCCTGGGAGTGTTTGATGGGGACAGTGTAGAGGGAGATTTACTCTGTATCTAACCCCGTGCTGTACCTGTCCTGGGAGTGTTTGATGGGGACAGTGTAGAGGGAGCTTTACTCTGTATCTCACCCCGTGCTGTACCTGCCCTGGGAGTGTTTGACGGGGACGGTGTCCGGGGAGTTCCCTGCATGGTTTATTTGTCTGCGATGCTGGTTCCTGTGCTTTGATTCCCGGTCCCTGTCCAACGACTGTCTCCACAGAGGCTGCCCTGAATTGAATTCGTTCCATCCGACTAAATGGATATCTGTGCTTCCCAAAATGGGACGTGACTCTGCGGACCCGGCGTTATCCAGCGCACTCTCCCTCAGCCCAGCGCTCGTTTGTCTGTCCAGGATTCGAGAGGTTTTGGCAGACCGAGGGCTGCAGGGTTCTCTCGGTGATGGGGGAGACTATTTAACCCCTGCCGGCACCCTCGCTCCGGTTCATTAAAAAGTTCCAAAGGTGGATGCTTTCCGACTGATCATTTTTCCTGGGATCACGTTCCGATTGGGAGGTGAAAAACATGAACATTTTTTTTCACCCACGTCTCTCACTCTCTCTCTCTCTCTCACTGTCACTCTCTGCCTCTCTCCATCCCTCTCCCTCTGCCTCCCCCGCTCGCTCCCTCCCTCCGTTCACATTGTTCTGCCAAGCTTTCACGCTGTCTCTCTTTGCCTGTCTCCCTCCCTCCCTCACACTCTCTCTCTCTCTCTCTCTCTGTCACTCTGTCTCTCTCTCTCTCTCTCTCTGCCTCTACATCCTCTCTCTCTGTGTGTCTGTTTCCCTATCTCTCCCTTTCTTTGTGTGTGTGTCTCTCTCTCTCTCCCTCTGTCTCTCTGTCACTCTGTCTCTCTCTCTCTGTCACTCTGTCTCTCTATCTCTGTCACTCTGTCTCTCCATCTCTATCACTCTGTCTCTCTATCTCTCTCCCTCTGTCTCTCCCTCTCCCTCTCTCTCTCTCCCTCTGACTGTCTCTCTCTCTCTCCCTCTGACTGTCTCTCTCTCTCTCCCTCTGTCTCTCTCTCCCTCTGTCTCTCTCTCCCTCTGTCTCTCTCTCCCTCTGTCACTCTGTCTCTGTCACTCTGTCTCTCTATCTCTCTCCCTCTGTCACTCTATCTCTCTCCCTCTGTCTCTCTCTCTCTCTCTCTCTCTGTCTCTCTCTCTCTCTCTCTCTCACTCTGTCTCTCTCTCTCTCTGTGTAACTCTATTGGTTGCTTCATGTGTCTCCCTATCTCTCTCTCTCTCTCTCTCTCTCCCCCTCACTTGCTCTATGCCCCTCTATTGCTCTCTCAATGTCTCTCTCTCTCTCTTCATCTCTCTCACTCTCCTCTCTCTCTCTCTCTCTCTGTCTCTCATTCTCTACAGGTCTCTTGATGTGTCCCCGTAACTCTCTTCCTCTCTCTCTCCAGGTCTCTCTCGCTATGTCTCTGTCTGCGTCTCTATATCCCTCTCCCCCTTGTTCTCTCTCTTTCTCTCTCTCTCTCTCTCTCTGTCTACCCCTCTCCCTTTCTCTTGCTGCCTCTCCATCACACACTCTCTCTCTCTCTCCAACCTACCTGCCTGTATAACAGTTTCACCTTGTCTCGAACACTCTGCCTCTCCCTCTGTGTCTCTTCCTGCCTTCCTGCCTCTCTCTTTGTCTTTGTCTGGCTCACTTACAGTCCCCTCACTTTCTGCCTGTCTCTCCCTCTCTCTGTCTCCACCGATCCCTCTCTCTCTGTCGCTATCTCTGACCCCTCTATCTCTGTCTCTGCTTGTCTCTCTCTCTCTCTCTCTCACTCCCTCTCTCAATCTCTCTGCCTGCCTGCATCTATCTCTCTCCCTCACTCTCTGTCTCTTGACCTCTGCCTTGCTGCATGTCAAGAAAATGATGATGTTCTGGTGAGCAATGGAACAATAATTTATCCGGACACCTGGCATAACGAGGAAGTGAGCGTGGCAGAAAAAGGCAAAAGCTATCGGAAAGTGCCAAATAATCATCACAATTTCGAAACTGAAGTGGGTGGTGACTCAGAGAACCTGCAACAGGATGAGTCTGACTTATATAACACGGCATTACAACCAGTTAGTATATAACATACACACTTCCACCCAGTACCACACGGTCGGTTATTATATAATATACACAGCGTTGTACCCAGTTATGCACGGTGTGTGATTATATAATATACACAGCGTTATACCCAGTAACGCACGGTGTGTTATTATATAATATATACAGCGTCATACCCAGTAACGCGCGGTGTGTTATTATATAATATACACAGCGTCATACCCAGTAACGCGCGGTGTGTTATTATATAATATACACAGCGTCATACCCAGTAACGCACAGTGTGTGATTATATAATATACACAGCGTTATACCCAGTAACGCGCGGTGTGTTATTATATAATATACACAGCGTTATACCCAGTAACGCGCGGTGTGTGATTATATAATATACACAGCGTTATACCCAGTAACGCGCGGTGTTATTATATAATATACACAGCGTCATACCCAGTAACGCGCAGTGTGTTATTATATAATATACACAGCGTCATACCCAGTAACGCGCGGTGTGTTATTATATAATGTACGCAGCGTCATACCCAGTAACGCACGGTGTGTGATTATATAATATACACAGCGTCATACCCAGTAACGCGCGGTGTGTTATTATTTCATATATACAGAGTGTTATACCCAGCATTGTTTAGCTTGTTGGAGAGATTGACAGGGTGGGCATGATTGTGACTGTGAACTCCCTGCTCGGTCTGGTCAGCCAGTAACATTCCCCGCAGCCCATCGTGCGCTTTCCCGATGCTGTGAACCAGTTTGCGACCGGCCACTCCTCCCACCCTTGGCTGATCTCCCTTCCCCGTCAGTGTATCATTCAGAGAGCAGCCCACCAGACTCATTAGCCCCCCCTCCCTCCCTCCCTCCCTCCCTCCCCCCCCTCCCCTCCCCACTCTCCGCCCTACACTCTGCACTAACAGGGGGCTAGAATTTGCAAGACATGAGCCTTTTCTATAGAGGCGTTTGAAGCATCTGCTTGTCGAGCACATGTCGAGAGGGAGAGAAAGCTTAAGGTGATCAGGATAAGGCGCTGTCAAAGGGTGAGACACTGTTAGGAGTGTGAAATAGGGAAGGAGTCCTGTGAGGTGTTGCGCTGTCTAGCCAGTGAGAAGAGGGTCCTGATCGTCGCTGTACTGGAAGGAGAGGCGAGGGTGTTTGGAATCAGAATGTTGTTATTGTAGGCCGTGGTCCTTGGCGTGATGAGAGCGATGGAGGGTTGTTCGCCTACCTTGCTACGGTCAGCCCTCATGGTCCACAGCGCAAGGCTTCACACCCAGTGCCACATCGCTTTTAGGGTGCCTCGCTGGCATGTCTCTACCCACCAGATCGTCCGTAAGGTAGAGGCTGCAGGGCGAGGGCTGTAGCGGGGTAGGTGGGGTATCGCGGTATATGTGTGTGCGTGTGTGTGTGTGTGTGTGTGTGTGTGTGGTGTGTGTGTGTGTGTGTGGGGGCGGGGGAGAGAACATGCTGATCCAGACTAGGGCTTGCTTGGGGAATTCGAGGGGGGGGAAGTGGCCTCAGGCTAAGGGGAGAGGCTGCAGGGCGAGGGGCTGTAGCGGGGAGGTGGGGTATCGCGGTATATGTGTGTGTGTGTGTGTTTGGGGGGGTGGGGGAGGGAACATGCTGATCCAGACTCGGGCTTGCTTGGGGAAGTCGAGGGGGGGAAGTGGCCTCAGGCTAAGGGGAGAGGCTGCAGGGCGAGGGCTGTAGCGGGGAGGTGGGGTATCGCGGTATATATGTGTGTGTGTGTGTGTGTGTGTGTTTGGGGGGGGTGGGGGAGGGAACATGCTGATCCAGACCCGGGCTTGCTTGGGGAATTCAGGGGGGGGGAGGTGAAGCGACCTCTGGCTGAGGGGAGAGGCTGCAGGGCGAGGGCTGTAGCGGGGAGGTGGGGTATCGCGGTATGTGTGTGTGTGTTGGGGGGGGTGGGGGAGGGTACATGTCAATCTAGTGTGAGTGGCATCAAGAGGGTGAGGGCTGAGGAGGCAGAGGGGATGGACGTGTGAGGGTGTGTGTGTGTGAGGATGGGCAATGATGCCCCTTGAGCTGGCAGTGAGTGAGATGCCAGCGAACGTGCGATGGGCTGATGAGCGAGCGAGTCTCGAGTGACAAGATGGCTGCCTTACCCTGGAGGCACGGATGAGATCATTCATCCCCCATCTGCACTGGATGGCTGACCTCTTGCGTGCGGGGTGTTGGCGCTGATCACTGCCGCCATTGGCTACCGAGCCAGTGCGGTAACGTGGCTGCCCCTCCTGTTCCCAGAGCAGGGGAGTAGATGACATCTCAGTGGAGTGCGCGTTGCCCAGAAAGGCACTCGAGGGGCTGTGGTCTCCGAGTCCTTTCGGGGCCATGTCTCTTTTTAGCTGCGGACCTGGTCTGGAGGGACTGAACGTGGGCCGGACTTTCAATGTGGCGCCCCGTGGGGGGGCGTGGGTGGTGACAGAATGGAGGGTGAATTGGAACCCCCCTTCCCCCCGCCCCCCACCCCTTCCGCCAGCCTGTGTCCCGGCAGCAAGGCAGGCTTCAGGAGGCATGGTGTGGAAAGCCCACCATTGCAAACGCCGGGGACATCGCCACACTTCTCGCTCGCTACCGCGCTCACTGCCGATTCCTGGAGGATCATGCCCTGGTGCGACAGAGAGAGAGATTCCCCCGGCAGACGGAGCGGGAAGCAGGGAGGGCGAGTTAATGAGGGGAGAGAGAGAGAGAGAGAGAGACGGAGAGAGAGAGACAGAGAGATGGAGAGAGACAGAGAGATGGAGAGAGACAGAGAGATGGAGAGAGATGGAGAAGTGAAGAGAGAGAGAGATGGAGAAGTGGAGAGAGAGAGAGATGGAGAAGTGGAGAGAGAGAGAGATGGAGAAATGGGGAGAGAGAGATGGAGAAATGGAAAGAAAGAGAGAGACGGAGAAATGGAGAGAGAGAGAGATGGAGAGAATGGAGAGAGAGACGGAGAAATGGAGAGAGAGACGGAGAAATGGAGAGAGAGAGAGATGGAGAAATGGAGAGAGGGAGAGAGAGAGAGATGGAGAAATGGAGAGAGACAGAGAGGGAGAAATGGAGAAAGAGGGAGAGGGAGAAATGGAGAGACAGAGAGAGAAATGGAGAGAGAGAGAGAAATGGAGAGAGAGAGAGAGCGAAATGGAGAGAGAGAGAGACGGAGAAATGGAGAGAGAAAGAGAGACGGAGAAATGGAGAGAGAGAGAGAGACGGAGAAGTGGAGAGAGAGAGAGACGGAGAAATGGAGAGAGAGAGAGAGACGGAGAAATGGAGAGAGAGAGAGAGACGGAGAAATGGAGAGAGAGAGATAGAGAGATGGAGAAATGGGGAGAGAGAGACGGAGAAATGGAGAGAGAGAGAGAGACGGAGAAATGGAGAGAGAGAGAGAGACGGAGAAATGGAGAGAGACCACAGATGGAGAAATGGAGAGAGAGAGAGTGAAATGGAGAGAGAGAGAGAGAGAGCGAAATGGAGAGAGAGAGAGAGCGAAATGGAGAGAGAGAGCGAAATGGAGAGATAGAGAGGAAGAGAAATGGAGAGAGAGACAGAGAGACAGAGAAATGGAGAGAGATAGAGAGATGGAGAAATGGAGAGAGAGAGAGAGATAGAGAGATGGAGAGATGGAGAAATGGAGAGAGAGAGACGGAGAAATGGAGGGAGAGAGAGACGAAGAAATGGAGAGAGAGAGACGGAGAAATAGAGAGAGAGAGAGACGGAGAAATGGAAAGAGAGAGAGATGGAGAAATGGAGAGAGAGAGAGAGAGAGATGGAGAAATAGAGAGAGAGAGAGAGATGGAGAAATGGAGAGAGAGAGATGGAGAAATGGAGAGAGGGAGACGGAGAATGAAGAGAGAGAGAGAGAGAGAGACGGAGAAATGGAGAGAGAGAGAGAGACAGAGAAATGGAGAGAGAGAGAGACGGAGAAATGGAGAGAGAGAGAGACAGAGAAATGGAGAGAGAGAGAGAGAGACGGAGAAATGGAGAGAGAGAGAGAGACAGAGAAATGGGGAGAGAGAGAGAGACGGAGAAATGGAGAGAGAGAGAGAGACAGAGAAATGGAGAGAGAGAGAGAGAGACGGAGAAATGGAGAGAGAGAGAAAGAGACGGAGAAATGGAGAGAGAGAGAGACAGAGAAATGGAGAGAAAGAAAGAGACGGAGAAATGGAGAGAGAGAGAGAGAGAGACAGAGAAATGGAGAGAGAGAAAGAGACGGAGAAATGGAGAGAGAGAGAGAGAGAGACAGAGAAATGGAGAGAGAGAAAGAGACGGAGAAATGGAGAGAGAGAGAGAGAGACGGAGAAATGGAGAGAGAGAGAAAGAGACGGAGAAATGGAGAGAGAGAGAGAGACAGAGAAATGGAGAGAGAGAGAGAGAGAGACGGAGAAATGGAGAGAGAGAGAGAGACGGAGAAATGGAGAGAGAGAGAGAGAGATGGAGAAATGGAGAGAGAGAGAGATGGAGAAATGGAGAGAGAGAGAGAGACGGAGAAATGGACAAATAGCAGGACATGGGTGAGCACCTCTGGAAAGAACAACATGGACCAGTGACAGGCGGGGGTGGGGGGGGGGGGGGGGTTGGGGTGGTGGAGGTGAAAATGA
>JANJGN010002699.1:0-61876 GCA_026770705.1 Isurus oxyrinchus
CCTCTTTTAACTCTGTTGAACTCTGTTTGCCTCTGTTTATCTCTTTTTAACTCTGTTTGCCTCAGTTTAATTCTGTTTAAATCTGTTTGCCTCTATTTAACTCTATTTAACTCTGTTTGCTTCTGTTTAACGCTGTTTAACTCTGTTTGCCTCTGTTTAACTCAGTTTAACTCTCTAATACTCTGTTTAACTCTGTTGAACTCTGTTTGCCTCTGTTTAACTCTGTTTTGCCTCTGTTTAACTCTGTTTAACTCTGTTTGCCTCTGTTCAACTCTGTTTAATTCTGTTTAACTCTGTATGGCTCTGTTTTACACTATTTCACTCTGTTTCCCTCTGTTTGCCCCTGTTCAACTCTGTTTAACTCTTGGAACTCTGTTTGCCCTCTGTTTAACTCTGTTTAAATCAGTTTAACTCTGTTTAAATCTGTTTCAAATCTGTTGACCTCTGTTTGCTTATGTTTAACTCTGTTCGCCTCTCTTTACCTGTGTTTAACTCTGTTTATCTCTGTTTAACACTGTTTGCCTCTGTTTAACTCTGTTTAACTCTGTTTACCGCTGTTCAACTCTGTTTAACTCTGTTTGCCTCGGTTTAACTCTGTTTCACTCTGTTTCCCTCTGTTTTACATGTGTTTAACTCTGTTGAACTCTTTATATCTCTGTTCAACTCTGTTTGCCTCTGTTTCAATCCATGTGGACTCTATTTGCCTCTATTCAACTCTTTTTATCGCTGTATGCCTCTGTCTAACTCTGTTTCACTCTGTTTCCCTCTGTTTGCCTCTGTTTAACTCTGTTTAACTATGTTGAACTCTGTTTGCCACTGTTTCACTCTGTTTAACTCTGTTTGCCTCTGTTTAACTCTATTTAACTCTGTTTGCCTCTGTTAAACTCTGTATAAACTCTGTTGAACTCTGATATCTCTGTTTCAACTCTGTTTCCATCTGTTTCAATCTATTTAACTCTGTTTGCCTCTGTTCAACTCTGTTTAACTCTGCCTGCCTCGGTTTAACTCTGTTTCTCTCTGTTTCCCTCTGTTTACCTCTGTTTAACTCGGTTTAACTCTGCTGAACTCTGTTTATCTCTTTTGAAATCTGTTTGCCTCTGTTGAACTCGGTTTAAATCTGTTGAACTCTGTTTATCTCTGTTGAAATCTGCTTGCCTCTCTTTCAATCTATTTAACGCTGTTTAACTCTGTTTAACTCTATTATCCTCCATTTAACTATGTTTAACTCTGTTTGCCTCCGTTCAACCTCTGTTTAACTCTATTTGCCTCTGTTTAAATCTGTTTCACTCTATTTCCCTGTTTCCCTCTGTTTAACTCTGCGTAACTCTGTTGAACTCTGTTTATTTCTGTTGAACTCTGTTTGCCTCTGTTTCAAACTATTTAACTCTGTTTGCCTCTGTTCAACTCTGTTTCACTGTTTCCCTCTGTTTGCATCTGTTTAACTCTGCTTAACTCTGTTGGACTCTGTTTATCTCTGTTGAACTCTGCTTGCCTCTGTTTCAATCTATTTAACTCTGTTTGCCACTTTTTAAATCTGTTTAACTCCGATTGCCTCTGTTTAACTCTGTTTAACTCTGTTTGCCTCTGTCAACTCACTTCAACTCTGTTTCCCTCGGTTTTACTCTGTTTCACTCTGTTTCCCTCTGTTTACATGTGTTTAACTCTGTTGAACTCTGTTTATCTCTGTTCAACTCTGTTTGCGTCTGTTTCAATCTATTTAACTCTGGTTGCCTCTGTTCATCTCTCTTTAACTCTGTATGCCTCTGTTTAACTCTGTTTCACTCTGTTTCCCTCTGTCTGCCTCTGTTGAACTCTCTTGAATTCTGTATGTCTCTTTTGAACTCTGTTTGCCTCTGTTTTCAATCTATTTAACTCTGTTTGCCTGTGTTTACTTCTGTTTAACTCTGTTTGCCACTGTTTAATTCTATTTAACTCTGTTTGTTTCTGTTTAACGCTGTTTAACTCTGTTTGCTTCTGTTTAACTCTGTTTAACTCTGTTTTATCTCTGTTTACCTCGGTTCAACACTGTTTAACTCTGTTTGCCTCGGTTGAACTCTGTTTCACTCTGCTGCCCTCTGTTTACCGTTGTTTAACTCTGTTGAACTCTTTTTATCTCTGTTCAACTCTGTTTGCCTCTGTTTCAATCTATTTGACTCTGTTTGCCTCTGTTCAACTCTGTTTAACGCTGTATGCCTCCGTCTAACTCAGTTTCACTCTGTTTCCCTCTGTTTGCCTCTGTTTAACTCTGTTTAACTCCGTAGAACTGTTTATCTCTGTTGAACTCTGTTTGCCTCTGTTTCAATCTATTTAACTCTGTTTGCCTCTGTTTAATCCTTTTTAACTATGTTTGCCACTGTTTAACTCTATTTAACTCTGTTTGCCTCTGTTCAACTCTGTTCAACTCTGTTTGCCTCGGTTTAATTCTGTTTCACTCTGTTTCCCTCTGTTTACCTCTGTTTAACTCTTTTGAACTCTGTTTATCTCTGTTCAACTCTGTTTGCCTCTGTTTCAATACATTTAACTCTGTTTGCCTCTGTTTAACTCTGTTTCACTCTGTATGTCTCTGTTGAACTCTGTTTGCCACTGTTTAACTCTATTTAACTCTCTTTGCCTCTGTTTAACGCTGTTTAACTCTGTTTGCCTCTGTTTAACTCTGTTTAACTCTGTATGCCTCTTTTAACTCTGTTGAACTCTGTTTGCCTCTGTTTATCTCTTTTTAACTCTGCCTCAGTTTAATTCTGTTTAAATCTGTTTGCCTCTATTTAACTCTATTTAACTCTGTTTGCTTCTGTTTAACGCTGTTTAACTCTGTTTGCCTCTGTTTAACTCAGTTTAACTCTCTAATACTCTGTTTAACTCTGTTGAACTCTGTTTGCCTCTGTTTAACTCTGTTTGCCTCTGTTTAACTCTGTTTAACTCTGTTTGCCTCTGTTCAACTCTGTTTAATTCTGTTTAACTCTGTATGGCTCTGTTTTACTCTATTTCACTCTGTTTCCCTCTGTTTGCCCCTGTTCAACTCTGTTTAACACTTTGGAACTCTGTTTGCCTCTGTTTAACTCTGTTTAAATCAGTTTAACTCTGTTTAAATCTGTTCAAATCTGTTGACCTCTGTTTGCTTATGTTTAACTCTGTTCGCCTCTCTTTACCTGTGTTTAACTCTTTTATCTCTGTTTAACACTGTTTGCCCTCTGTTTAACTCTGTTTAACTCTGTTTACCGCTGTTCAACTCTGTTTAACTCTGTTTGCCTCGGTTTAACTCTGTTTGCCTCTGTTTCCCTCTGTTTACATGTGTTTAACTCTGTTGAACTCTTTATATCTCTGTTCAACTCTGTTTGCCTCTGTTTCAATCCATTTGACTCTATTTGCCTCTATTCAACTCTTTTTATCGCTGTATGCCTCCGTCTAACTCTGTTTCACTCTGTTTCCCTCTGTTTGCCTCTGTTTAACTCTGTTTAACTCTGTTGAACTCTTTTTGCCTATGTTTCAATCTATTTAACTCTGTTTGCCTCTGTTTTAATTCTGTTTAAATCTGTTTGCCTCTGTTTAACTCTATTTAACTCTGTTTGCCTCTGTTTCACGCTGTTTAACTCTGTTTGCCTCTGTTTAACTCTGTTGAACTCTGTTTGCCTCTGTTAAACTCTGTTTAACTCTGTTGAACTCTGATATCTCTGTTCAACTCTGTTTCCATCTGCTTCAATCTATTTAACTCTGTTTGCCTCTGTTCAACTCTGTTTAACTCTGCCTGCCTCGGTTTAACTCTGTTTCACTCTGTTTCCCTCTGTTTACCTCTGTTTAACTCGGTTTGCCTCTGCTGAACTCTGTTTATCTCTGTTGAAATCGGTTTGCCTCTGTTGAACTCGGTTTAAATCTGTTGAACTCTGTTTATCTCTGTTGAAATCTGCTTGCCTCTCTTTCAATCTATTTAACGCTGTTTAACTCTGTTTAACTCTATTTTCCTCCATTTAACTATGTTTAACTCTGTTTGCCTCCGTTTCAATCTATTGAACTCTGTTTGCCTCTGTTTAATCCTTTTTAACTAAGTTTGCCACTGTTTAACTCTATTTAACTCTGTTTGCCTCTGTTCAACTCTGTTCAACTCTGTTTGCCTCGGTTTGATTCTGTTTCACTCTGTTTCCCTCTGTTTACCTCTGTTTAACTCTTTTGAACTCTGTTTATCTCTGTTCAACTCTGTTTGCCTCTTTTCAATACATTTAACTCTGTTTGCCTCTGTTTAACTCTGTTTCAATCTGTTTCCCGCTGTTTGCCTCTGTTTAACTCTGTTGAACTCTGTATGTCTCTGTTGAACCCTGTTTGCCACTGTTTAACTCTATTTAACTCTCTTTGCCTCTGTTTAACGCTGTTTAACTCTGTTTGACTCTGTTTAACTCTTTTTATCGCTGTATGCCTCCGTCTAACTCTGTTTCACTCTGTTTCCCTCTGTTTGCCTCTGTTTAACTCTGTTTAACTCTGTTGAACTCTGTTTGCCTATGTTTCAATCTATTTAACTCTGTTTGCCTCTGTTTAATTCTGTTTAACTCTGTTTGCCTCTGTTTAACTCTATTTAACTCTGTTTGCCTCTGTTTCATGCTGTTTAACTCTGTTTGCCTCTGTTTAACTCTGTTGAACTCTGTTTGCCTCTGTTAAACTCTGTTTAACTCTGTTGAACTCTGATATCTCTGTTCAACTCTGTTTCCATCTGTTTCAATCTATTTAACTCTGTTTGCCTCTGTTCAACTCTGTTTAACTCTGCCTGCCTCGGTTTAACTCTGTTTCACTCTGTTTCCCTCTGTTTACCTCTGTTGAACTCGGTTTAAATCTGTTGAACTCCGTTTATCTCTGTTGAAATCTGCTTGCCTCTCTTTCAATCTATTTAACGCTGTTTAACTCTGTTTAACTCTATTTTCCTCCATTTAACTATGTTTAACTCTGTTTGCCTCCGTTCAACTCTGTGTAACTCTATTTGCCTCTGTTTAAATCTGTTTCACTCTATTTCCCTCTGTTTAACTCTGCGTAACTCTGTTGAACTCTGTTTATTTCTGTTGAACTCTGTTTGCCTCTGTTTCAAACTATTTAACTCTGTTTGCCTCTGTTCCACTCTGTTTCACTCTGTATGCCTGTGTTTAACTCTGTTTCACTGTTTCCCTCTGTTTGCATCTGTTTAACTCTGCTTAACTCTGTTGGACTCTGTTTATCTCTGTTGAACTCTGCTTGCCTCTGTTTCTATCTACTTAACTCTGTTTCCCACTTTTTAAATCTGTTTAACTCCGATTGCCTCTGTTTAACTCTGTTTAACTCTGTTTGCCTCTGTCAACTCACTTCAACTCTGTTTCCTTCGGTTTTACTCTGTTTCACTCTGTTTCCCTCTGTTTACATGCGTTTAACTCTGTTTAACTCTGTTGAACTCTGTTTGCCTATGTTTCAATCTATTTAACTCTGTTTGCCTCTGTTTAATTCTGTTTAACTCTGTTTGCCTCTGTTTAACTCTATGTAACTCCGTTTGACTCTGTTTCACGCTGTTTAACTCTGTTTGCCTCTGTTTAACTCTGTTGAACTCTGTTTGCCTCTGTTAAACTCTGTTTAACTCTGTTGAACTCTGATATCTCTGTTCAACTCTGTTTCCATCTGTTTCAATCTATTTAACTCTGTTTGCCTCTGTTCAACTCTGTTTAACTCTGCCTGCCTCGGTTTAACTCTGTTTCACTCTGTTTCCCTCTGTTTACCTCTGTTTAACTCGGTTTAACTCTGCTGAACTCTGTTTATCTCTGTTGAAATCTGTTTGCCTCTGTTGAACTCAGTTTAAATCTGTTGAACTCTGTTTATCTCTGTTGAAATCTGCTTGCCTCTCTTTCAATCTATTTAACGCTGTTTAACTCTGTTTAACTCTATTTTCCTCCATTTACCTATGTTTAACTCTGTTTGCCTCCGTTCAACTCTGTTTAACTCTATTTGCCTCTGTTTAAATCTGTTTCACTCTATTTCCCTCTGTTTAACTCTGCGTAACTCTGTTGAACTCTGTTTATTTCTGTTGAACTCTGTTTGCCTCTGTTTCAAACTATTTAACTCTGTTTGCCTCTGTTCAACTCTGTTTCACTCTGTATGCCTCTGTTTAACTCTGTTTCACTGTTTCCCTCTGTTTGCATCTGTTTAACTCTGCTTAACTCTGTTGGACTCTGTTTATCTCTGTTGAACTCTGCGTGCCTCTGTTTCAATCTATTTAACTCTGTTTGCCACTTTTTAAATCTGTTTAACTCCGATTGCCTCTGTTTAACTCTTTTTCCCTCTGTTTGCCTCTGTTTAACTCTCTTGAATTCTGTATGTCTCTTTTGAACTCTGTTTGCCTCTGTTTCAATCTATCTAACTCTGATTGCCTGTGTTTAATTCTGTTTAACTCTGTTTGCCACTGTTTAACTCTATTTAACTCTGTTTGCCTCTGTTTAACGCTGCTTAACTCTGTTTGCCTCTGTTTAACTCTGTTTAACTCTGTTTAACACTGTTTGCCTCTGTTTAACTCTGTTAAACTCTGTTTACCTCGGTTCAACACTGTTTAACTCTGTTGCCTCGGTTGAACTTTGTTTCACTCTGTTTGCCTCTGTTTACATGTGTTTTACTCTGTTGAACTCTCTTTATCTCTGTTCAACTCTGTTTCAATCTATTTGACTCTGTTTGCCTCTGTTCAACTCTGTTTCCATCTGTTTCAATCTATTTAACTCTGTTTGCCTCTGTTTAACTCTGTTTAACTCTGCCTGCCTCGGTTTAATTCTGTTTCTCTCTGTTTCCCTCTGTTTACCTCTGTTTAACTCGGTTTAACTCTGCTGAAATCTGTTTATCTCTGTTGAAATCTGCTTGCCTCCCTTTCAATCTATTTAACGCTGTTTAACTCTGTTTAACTCTATTTTCCTCCATTTAACTATGTTTAACTCTGTTTGCCTCCGTTCAACTCTGTTTAACTCTATTAGCCTCTGTTTGAATCTGTTTCACTCTATTTCCCTCTGTTTCCCTCTGTTTAACTCTGCGTAACTCTGTTGAACTCTGTTTATTTCTGTTGAACTCTGTTTGCCTCTGTTTCAAACTATTTAACTCTGTTTGCCTCTGTTCAACTCTGTTTCACTGTTTCCCTCTGTTTGCATCTGTTTAACTCTGCTTAACTCTCTTGGACTCTGTTTATCTCTGTTGAACTCTGCTTGCCTCTGTTTCAATCTATTTAACTCTGTTTGCCACTTTTTAAATCTGTTTAACTCCGATTGCCTCTGTTTAACTCTGTTTAAATCTGTTTGCCTCTGTTCAACTCACTTCAACTCTGTTTCCCTCGGTTTTACTCTGTTTCACTCTGTTTCCCTCTGTTTACATGTGTTTAAATCTGTTGAACTCTGTTTATCTCTGTTCAAATCTGTTTGCGTCTGTTTCAATCTATTTAACTCTGGTTGCCTCTGTTCAACTCTGTTGAATTCTGTATGTCTCTTTTGAACTCTGTTTGCCTCTGTTTCAATCTATTTAACTCTGTTTGCCTGTGTTTAATTCTGTTTAACTCTGTTTGCCACTGTTCAACTCTATTTAACTCTGTTTGCCTCTGTTTAACGCTGTTTAACTCTGTTTGCCTCTGTTTAACTCTGTTTAACTCTGTTTATCTCTGTTTAACACTGTTTGCCTCTGTTTAACTCTGTTTACCTCGGTTCAACACTGTTTAACTCTATTTGCCTCGGTTGAACTCTGTTTCACTCTGTTTGCCTCTGTTTACATGTGTTTAACTCTGTTGAACTCTTTTTATCTCTGTTCAACTCTGTTTGCCTCTGTTTCAATCTAATTGACTCTGTGTGCCTCTGTTCAACTCTGTTCAACTCTGCCTGCCTCGGTTTAATTCTGTTTCACTCTGTTTCTCTCTGTTTACCTCTGTTTAACTCGGTTTAACTCTGCTGAAATCTGTTTATCTCTGTTGAAATCTGCTTGCCTCTCTTTCAATCTATTTAACGCTGTTTAACTCTGTTTAACTCTATTTTCCTCCATTTAACTATGTTTAACTCTGTTTGCCTCCGTTCAAATCTGTTTAACTCTATTTGCCTCTGTTTAAATCTGTTTCACTCTATTTCCCTCTGTTTCCCTCTGTTTAACGCTGCGTAACTCTGTTGAACTCTGTTTATTTCTGTTGAACTCTGTTTGCCTCTGTTTCAAACTATTTAACTCTGTTTGCCTCTGTTCAACTCTGTTTCACTGTTTCCCTCTGTTTGCATCTGTTTAACTCTGCTTAACTCTGTTGGACTCTGTTTATCTCTGTTGAACTCTGCTTGCCTCTGTTTCAATCTATTTAACTCTGTTTGCCACTTTTTAAATCTGTTTAACTCCGGTTGCCTCTGTTTAACTCTGTTTAACTCTGTTTGCCTCTGTTCAACTCACTTCAACTCTGTTTCCCTCGGTTTTACTCTGTTTCACTCTGTTTCCCTCTGTTTACATGTGTTTAACTCTGTTGAACTCTGTTTATCTCTGTTCAACTCTGTTTGCGTCTGTTTCAATCTATTTAACTCTGGTTGCCTCTGTTCAACTCTGTTTAACTCTGTATGCCTCTGTTTAACTCTGTTTAACTCTGTTTGCCTCTGTTTAACATTGTTGAATTCTGTATGTCTCTTTTGAACACTGTTTGCCTCTGTTTCAATCTATTTAACTCTGTTTGCCTGTGTTTAATTCTGTTTAACTCGGTTTGCCACTGTTTAACTCTATTTAACTCTGTTTGCCTCTGTTTAACGCTGTTTAACTCTGTTTGCCTCTGTTTAACTCTGTTTAACTCTGTTTATCTCTGTTTAACAGTGTTTGCCTCTGTTTAACTCTGTTTAACTCTGTTTACCTCGGTTCAACACTGTTTAACTCTGTATGCCTCGGTTGAACTCTGTTTCACTCTGTTTGCCTCTGTTTACATGTGTTTAACTCTGTTGAACTCTTTTTATCTCTGTTCAACTCTGTTTGCCTCTGTTTCAATCTATTTGACTCTGTTTGCCTCTGTTCAACTCTGTTTAACGCTGTATGCCTCCGTCTAACTCAGTTTCACTCTGTTTCCCTCTGTTTGCCTCTGTGTAACTCTGTTTAACTCCGTAGAGCTGTTTATCTCTGTTGAACTCTGTTTGCCTCTGTTTCAATCTATTTAACTCTGTTTGCCTCTGTTTAATCCTTTTTAACTATGTTTGCCACTGTTTAACTCTACTTAACTCTGTTTGCCTCTGTTCAACTCTGTTCAACTCTGTTTGCCTCGGTTTAATTCTGTTTCACTCTGTTTCCCTCTGTTTACCTCTGTTTAACTCTGTTTAAATCAGTTTAACTCTGTTTAAATCTGTTCAAATCTGTTGACCTCTGTTTGCTTATGTTTAACTCTGTTCGCCTCTCTTTACCTGTGTTTAACTCTGTTTATCTCTGTTTAACACTGTTTGCCTCTGTTTAACTCTGTTTACCGCTGTTCAACTCTGTTTAACTCTGTTTGCCTCGGTTTAACTCTGTTTCACTCTGTTTCCCTCTGTTTACATGTGTTTAACTCTGTTGAACTCTTTATATCTCTGTTCAACTCTGTTTGCCTCTGTTTCAATCCATTTGACTCTATTTGCCTCTATTCAACTCTTTTTTATCGCTGTATGCCTCCGTCTAACTCTGTTTCACTCTGTTTCCCTCTGTTTGCCTCTGTTTAACTCTGTTTAACTCTGTTGAACTCTTTTTGCCTATGTTTCAATCTATTTAACTCTGTTTGCCTCTGTTTAATTCTGTTTAACTCTGTTTGCCTCTGTTTAACTCTATTTAACTCTGTTTGCCTCTGTTTCACGCTGTTTAACTCTGTTTGCCTCTGTTTAACTCTGTTGAACTCTGTTTGCCTCTGTTAAACTCTGTTTAACTCTGTTGAACTCTGATATCTCTGTTCAACTCTGTTTCCATCTGCTTCAATCTATTTAACTCTGTTTGCCTCTGTTTAACTCTGCCTGCCTCGGTTTAACTCTGTTTCACTCTGTTTCCCTCTCTTTGCCTCTGTTTAACTCTATTTAACTCTGTTTGCCTCTGTTTCACGCTGTTTAACTCTGTTTGCCTCTGTTTAACTCTGTTGAACTCTGTTTGCCTCTGTTAAACTCTCTTTAACTCTGTTGAACTCTGATATCTCTGTTCAACTCTGTTTCCATCTGTTTCAATCTATTTAACTCTGTTTGCCTCTGTTTAACTCTGTTTAACTCTGTTTCACTCTGTTTCCCGCTGTTTGTCTCTGTTTAACTCTGTTGAACTCTGTATGTCTCTGTTGAACTCTGTTTGCCACTGTTTAAATCTATTTAACTCTCTTTGCCTCTGTTTAACGCTGTTTAACTCTGTTTGCCTCTGTTTAACTCTGTTTAACTCTGTATGCCTCTTTTAACTCTGTTGAACTCTGTTTGCCTCTGTTTATCTCTTTTTAACTCTGTTTGCCTCAGTTTAATTCTGTTTAAATCTGTTTGCCTCTATTTAACTCTATATAACTCTGTTGCTTCTGTTTAACGCTGTTTAACTCTGTTTGCCTCTGTTTAACTCAGTTTAACTCTCTAATACTCTGTTTAACTCTGTTGAACTCTGTTTGCCTCTGTTTAACTCTGTTTAATTCTGTTTAACTCTGTTTGCCTCTGTTTAACTCTGTTTAACTCTGCCTGCCTCGGTTTAACTCTGTTTCACTCTGTTTCCCTCTGTTTACCTCTGTTTAACTCGGTTTAACTCTGCTGAACTCTGTTTATCTCTGTTGAAATCTGTTTGCCTCTGTTGAACTCGGTTTAAATCTGTTGAACTCTGTTTATCTCTGTTGAAATCTGCTTGCCTCTCTTTCAATCTATTTAACGCTGTTTAACTCTGTTTAACTCTATTTTCCTCCATTTAACTATGTTTAACTCTGTTTGCCTCCGTTCAACTCTGTTTAACTCTATTTGCCTCTGTTTAAATCTGTTTCACTCTATTTCCCTCTGTTTAACTCTGCGTAACTCTGTTGAACTCTGTTTATTTCTGTTGAACTCTGTTTGCCTCTGTTTCAAACTATTTAACTCTGTTTGCCTCTGTTCAACTCTGTTTCACTCTGTATGCCTCTGTTTAACTCTGTTTCACTGTTTCCCTCTGTTTGCATCTGTTTAACTCTGCTTAACTCTGTTGGACTCTGTTTATCTCTGTTGAACTCTGCTTGCCTCTGTTTCAATCTATTTAACTCTGTTTGCCACTTTTTAAATCTGTTTAACTCCGATTGCCTCTGTTTAACTCTGTTTGCCTCTGTTCAACTCACTTCAACTCTGTTTCCCTCGGTTTTACTCTGTTTCACTCTGTTTCCCTCTGTTTACATGTGCTTAACTCTGTTGAACTCTGTTTATCTCTGTTCAACTCTGTTTAACTCTGTATGCCTCTGTTTAACTCTGTTTCACTCTGTTTCCCTCTGTTTGCCTCTGTTTAACTCTGTTGAACTCTGTATGTCTCTTTTGAACTCTGTTTGCCTCTGTATCAATCTATTTAACTCTATTTGCCTGTGTTTAATTCTGTTTAACTCTATTTAACTCTGTTTGCCTCTGTTTAACGCTGTTTAACTCTGTTTGCCTCTGTTTAACTCTGTTTAACTCTGTT
Organism: Isurus oxyrinchus; assembly: GCA_026770705.1. Classification (NCBI taxonomy): domain Eukaryota; kingdom Metazoa; phylum Chordata; class Chondrichthyes; order Lamniformes; family Lamnidae; genus Isurus; species Isurus oxyrinchus. Next base: position 11,584 of record JANJGN010002699.1, read on the forward strand.
TATCTTTGTTTAACACTGTTTGCCTCTGTTTCCCTCTGTTTAACTCTGCGTAACTCTGTTGAACTCTGTTTATTTCTGTTGAACTCTGTTTGCCTCTGTTTCAAACTATTTAACTCTGTTTGCCTCTGTTCAACTCTGTTTCACTCTGTATGCCTCTGTTTAACTCTGTTTCACTGTTTCCCTCTGTTTGCATCTGTTTAACTCTGCTTAACTCTGTTGGACTCTGTTTATCTCTGTTGAACTCTGCTTGCCTCTGTTTCAATCTATTTAACTCTGTTTGCCACTTTTTAAATCTGTTTAACTCCGATTGCCTCTGTTTAACTCTGTTTAACTCTGCTTGCCTCTGTTCAACTCACTTCAACTCTGTTTCCCTCGGTTTTACTCTGTTTCACTCTGTTTCCCTCTGTTTACATGTGTTTAACTCTGTTGAACTCTGTTTATCTCTGTTCAACTCTGTTTGCGGCTGTTTCAATCTATTTAACTCTGGTTGCCTCTGTTCAACTCTGTTTAACTCTGTATGCCTCTGTTTAACTCTGTTTCACTCTGTTTCCCTCTGTTTGCCACTGTTTAACTCTGTTGAATTCTGTATGTCTCTTTTGAACTCTGTTTGCCTCTGTTTCAATCTATTTAACTCTGTTTGCCTGTTTTTAATTCTGTTTAACTCTGTTTGCCACTGTTTAACTCTATTTAACTCTGTTTGCCTCTGTTTAACACTGTTTAACTCTGTTTGCCTCTGTTTAACTCTGTTTATCTCTGTTTAACACTGTTTGCCTCTGTTTAACTCTGTTTAACTCTGTTTACCTCGGTTCAACACTGTTTAACTCTGTTTGCCTCGGTTGATCTCTGTTTCACTCTGTTTGCCTCTGTTTACATGTGTTTAAATCTGTTGAACTCTTTTTATCTCTGTTCAACTCTGTTTGCCTCTGTTTCAATCTATTTGACTCTGTTTGCCTCTGTTCAACTCTGTTTAACGCTGTATGCCTCCGTCTAACTCAGTTTCACTCTGTTTCCCTCTGTTTGCCTCTGTTTAACTCCGTAGAACTGTTTATCTCTGTTGAACTCTGTTTGCCTCTGTTTCAATCTATTTAACTCAGTTTGCCTCTGTTTAATCCTTTTTAACTATGTTTGCCACTGTTTAACTCTATTTAACTCTGTTTGCCTCTGTTCAACTCTGTTCAACTCTGTTTGCCTCGGTTTAATTCTGTTTCACTCTGTTTCCCTCTGTTTACCTCTGCTTAACTCTTTTGAACTCTGTTTATCTCTGTTCAACTCTGTTTGCCTCTGTTTCAATACATTTAACTCTGTTTGCCTCTGTTTAACTCTGTTTCACTCTGTTTCCCGCTGTTTGCCTCTGTTTAACTCTGTTGAACTCTGTATGTCTCTGTTGAACTCTGTTTGCCACTGTTTAACTCTATTTAACTCTCTTTGCCTCTGTTTAACGCTGTTTAACTCTGTTTGCCTCTGTTTAACTCTGTTTAACTCTGTATGCCTCTTTTAACTCTGTTGAACTCTGTTTGCCTCTGTTTAATTCTGTTTAAATCTGTTTGCCTCTATTTAACTCTATTTAACTCTGTTTGCTTCTGTTTAACGCTGTTTAACTCTGTTTGCCTCTGTTTAACTCAGTTTAACTCTCTAATACTCTGTTTAACTCTGTTGAACTCTGTTTGCCTCTGTTTAACTCTGTTTGCCTCTGTTTAACTCTGTTTAACTCTGTTTGCCTCTGTTCAACTCTGTTTAATTCTGTTTAACTCTGTATGGCTCTGTTTTACTCTATTGCACTCAGTTTCCCTCTGTTTGCACCTGTTCAACTCTGTTTAACTCTTTGGAACTCTGTTTGCCTCTGTTTAACTCTGTTTAAATCAGTTTAACTCTGTTTAAATCTGTTCAAATCTGTTGACCTCTGTTTGCTTATGTTTAACTCTGTTCGCCTCTCTTTACCTGTGTTTAACTCTGTTTATCTCTGTTTAACACTGTTTGCCTCTGTTTAACTCTGTTTAACTCTGTTTACCGCTGTTCAACTCTGTTTAACTCTGTTTGCCTCGGTTTATCTCTGTTTCACTCTGTTTCCCTCTGTTTACATCTGTTTAACTCTGTTGAACTCTTTATATCTCTGTTCAACTCTGTTTGCCTCTGTTTCAATCCATTTGACTCTATTTGCCTCTATTCAACTCTTTTTATCGCTGTATGCCTCCGTCTAACTCTGTTTCACTCTGTTTCCCTCTGTTTGCCTCTGTTTAACTCTGTTTAACTCTGTTGAACTCTGTTTGCCTATGTTTCAATCTATTTAACTCTGTTTGCCTCTGTTTAATACTGTTTAACTCTGTTTACCTCTGTTTAACTCTATTTAACTCTGTTTGCCTCTGTTTCACGCTGTTTAACTCTGTTTGCCTCTGTTTAACTCTGTTGAACTCTGTTTGCCTCTGTTAAACTCTGTTTAACTCTGTTGAACTCTGATATCTCTGTTCAACTCTGTTTCCATCTGTTTCAATCTATTTAACTCTGTTTGCCTCTGTTTAACTCTGTTTAACTCTGCCTGCCTCGGTTTAACTCTGTTTCACTCTGTTTCCCTCTGTTTACCTCTGTTTAACTCGGTTTAACTCTGCTGAACTCTGTTTATCTCTGTTGAAATCTGTTTGCCACTGTTGAACTCGGTTTAAATCTGTTGAACTCTGTTTATCTCTGTTGAAATCTGCTTGCCTCTCTTTCAATCTATTTAACGCTGTTTAACTCTGTTTAACTCTATTTTCCTCCATTTAACTATGTTTAACTCTGTTTGCCTCCGTTCAACTCTGTTTAACTCTATTTGCCTCTGTTTAAATCTGTTTCACTCTATTTCCCTCTGTTTAACTCTGCGTAACTCTGTTGAACTCTGTTTATTTCTGTTGAACTCTGTTTGCCTCTGTTTCAAACTATTTAACTCTGTTTGCCTCTGTTCAACTCTGTTTCACTCTGTATGCCTCTGTTTAACTCTGTTTCACTGTTTCCCTCTGTTTGCATCTGTTTAACTCTGCTTAACTCTGTTGGACTCTGTTTATCTCTGTTGAACTCTGCTTGCCTCTGTTTCAATCTATTTAACTCTGTTTGCCACTTTTTAAATCTGTTTAACTCCGATTGCCTCTGTTTAACTCTGTTTGCCTCTGTTCAACTCACTTCAACTCTGTTTCCCTCGGTTTTACTCTGTTTCACTCTGTTTCCCTCTGTTTACATGTGCTTAACTCTGTTGAACTCTGTTTATCTCTGTTCAACTCTGTTTAACTCTGTATGCCTCTGTTTAACTCTGTTTCACTCTGTTTCCCTCTGTTTGCCTCTGTTTAACTCTGTTGAACTCTGTATGTCTCTTTTGAACTCTGTTTGCCTCTGTATCAATCTATTTAACTCTATTTGCCTGTGTTTAATTCTGTTTAACTCTATTTAACTCTGTTTGCCTCTGTTTAACGCTGTTTAACTCTGTTTGCCTCTGTTTAACTCTGTTTAACTCTGTTTATCTTTGTTTAACACTGTTTGCCTCTGTTTAACTCTGTTTAACTCTGTTTACCTCGGTTCAACACTGTTTAACTCTGTTTGCCTCGGTTGAACTCTGTTTCACTCTGTTTGCCTCTGTTTACATGTTTTTAACTCTGTTGAACTCTTTTTATCTCTGTTCAACTCTGTTTGCCTCTGTTTCAATCTATTTGACTCTGTTTGCCTCTGTTCAACTCTGTGTCCATCTGTTTCAATCTATTTAACTCTGTTTGCCTCTGTTCAACTCTGTTTAACTCTGCCTTCCTCGGTTTAACTCTGTTTCACTCTGTTTACCTCTGTTTAACTCGGTTTAACTCTGCTGAACTCTGTTTATCTCTGTTGAAATCTGTTTGCCTCTGTTGAACTCGGTTTAAATCTGTTGAACTCTGTTTTTCTCTTTTGAAATCTGCTTGCCTCTCTTTCAATCTATTTAATGCTGTTTAACTCTGTTTAACTCTATTTTCCTCCATTTAACTATGCTTAACTCTTTTTGCCTCCGTTCAACTCTGTTTAACTCTACTTGCCTCTGTTTAAATCTGTTTCACTCTATTTCCCTCTGTTTCCCTCTGTTTAACTCTGCGTAACTCTGTTGAACTCTGTTTATTTCTGTTGAACTCTGTTTGCCTCTGTTTCAAACTATTTAACTCTGTTTGCCTCTGTTCAACTCTGTTTCACTCTGTATGCCTCTGTTTAACTCTGTTTCACTGTTTCCCTCTGTTTGCATCTGTTTAACTCTGCTTAACTCTGTTGGACTCTGTTTATCTCTGTTGAACTCTGCTTGCCTCTGTTTCAATCTATTTAACTCTGTTTGCCACTTTTAAAATCTGTTTAACTCCGATTGCCTCTGTTTAACTCTGTTTAACTCTGCTTGCCTCTGTTCAACTCACTTCAACTCTGTTTCCCTCGGTTTTACTCTGTTTCACTCTGTTTCCCTCTGTTTACATGTGTTTAACTCTGTTGAACTCTTTATATCTCTGTTCAACTCTGTTTGCGTCTGTTTCAATCTATTTAACTCTGGTTGCCTCTATTCAACTCTTTTTATCGCTGTATGCCTCCGTCTAACTCTGTTTCACTCTGTTTCCCTCTGTTTGCCTCTGTTTAACTCTGTTTAACTCTGTTGAACTCTGTTTGCCTATGTTTCAATCTATTTAACTCTGTTTGCCTCTGTTTAATTCTGTTTAACTCTGTTTACCTCTGTTTAACTCTATTTAACTCTGTTTGCCTCTGTTTCACGCTGTTTAACTCTGTTTGCCTCTGTTTAACTCTGTTGAACTCTGTTTGCCTCTGTTAAACTCTGTTTAACTCTGTTGAACTCTGATATCTCTGTTCAACTCTGTTTCCATCTGTTTCATTCTATTTAACTCTGTTTGCCTCTGTTTAACTCTGTTTAACTCTGCCTGCCTCGGTTTAACTCTGTTTCACTCTGTTTCCCTCTGTTTACCTCTGTTTAACTCGGTTTAACTCTGCTGAACTCTGTTTATCTCTGTTGAAATCTGTTTGCCTCTGTTGAACTCGGTTTAAATCTGTTGAACTCTGTTTATCTCTGTTGAAATCTGCTTGCCTCTCTTTCAATCTATTTAACGCTGTTTAACTCTGTTTAACTCTATTTTCCTCCATTTAACTATGTTTAACTCTGTTTGCCTCCGTTCAACTCTGTTTAACTCTATTTGCCTCTGTTTAAATCTGTTTCACTCTATTTCCCTCTGTTTAACTCTGCGTAACTCTGTTGAACTCTGTTTATTTCTGTTGAACTCTGTTTGCCTCTGTTTCAAACTATTTAACTCTGTTTGCCTCTGTTCAACTCTGTTTCACTCTGTATGCCTCTGTTTAACTCTGTTTCACTGTTTCCCTCTGTTTGCATCTGTTTAACTCTGCTTAACTCTGTTGGACTCTGTTTATCTCTGTTGAACTCTGCTTGCCTCTGTTTCAATCTATTTAACTCTGTTTGCCACTTTTTAAATCTGTTTAACTCCGATTGCCTCTGTTTAACTCTGTTTGCCTCTGTTCAACTCACTTCAACTCTGTTTCCCTCGGTTTTACTCTGTTTCACTCTGTTTCCCTCTGTTTACATGTGCTTAACTCTGTTGAACTCTGTTTATCTCTGTTCAACTCTGTTTAACTCTGTATGCCTCTGTTTAACTCTGTTTCACTCTGTTTCCCTCTGTTTGCCTCTGTTTAACTCTGTTGAACTCTGTATGTCTCTTTTGAACTCTGTTTGCCTCTGTATCAATCTATTTAACTCTATTTGCCTGTGTTTAATTCTGTTTAACTCTATTTAACTCTGTTTGCCTCTGTTTAACGCTGTTTAACTCTGTTTGCCTCTGTTTAACTCTGTTTAACTCTGTTTATCTTTGTTTAACACTGTTTGCCTCTGTTTAACTCTGTTTAACTCTGTTTACCTCGGTTCAACACTGTTTAACTCTGTTTGCCTCGGTTGAACTCTGTTTCACTCTGTTTGCCTCTGTTTACATGTTTTTAACTCTGTTGAACTCTTTTTATCTCTGTTCAACTCTGTTTGCCTCTGTTTCAATCTATTTGACTCTGTTTGCCTCTGTTCAACTCTGTGTCCATCTGTTTCAATCTATTTAACTCTGTTTGCCTCTGTTCAACTCTGTTTAACTCTGCCTTCCTCGGTTTAACTCTGTTTCACTCTGTTTACCTCTGTTTAACTCGGTTTAACTCTGCTGAACTCTGTTTATCTCTGTTGAAATCTGTTTGCCTCTGTTGAACTCGGTTTAAATCTGTTGAACTCTGTTTTTCTCTTTTGAAATCTGCTTGCCTCTCTTTCAATCTATTTAATGCTGTTTAACTCTGTTTAACTCTATTTTCCTCCATTTAACTATGCTTAACTCTTTTTGCCTCCGTTCAACTCTGTTTAACTCTACTTGCCTCTGTTTAAATCTGTTTCACTCTATTTCCCTCTGTTTCCCTCTGTTTAACTCTGCGTAACTCTGTTGAACTCTGTTTATTTCTGTTGAACTCTGTTTGCCTCTGTTTCAAACTATTTAACTCTGTTTGCCTCTGTTCAACTCTGTTTCACTCTGTATGCCTCTGTTTAACTCTGTTTCACTGTTTCCCTCTGTTTGCATCTGTTTAACTCTGCTTAACTCTGTTGGACTCTGTTTATCTCTGTTGAACTCTGCTTGCCTCTGTTTCAATCTATTTAACTCTGTTTGCCACTTTTTAAATCTGTTTAACTCCGATTGCCTCTGTTTAACTCTGTTTAACTCTGCTTGCCTCTGTTCAACTCACTTCAACTCTGTTTCCCTCGGTTTTACTCTGTTTCACTCTGTTTCCCTCTGTTTACATGTGTTTAACTCTGTTGAACTCTGTTTATCTCTGTTCAACTCTGTTTGCGTCTGTTTCAATCTATTTAACTCTGGTTGCCTCTGTTCAACTCTGTTTAACTCTGTATGCCTCTGTTTAACTCTGTTTCACTCTGTTTCCCTCTGTTTGCCTCTGTTTAACTCTGTTGAATTCTGTATGTCTCTTTTGAACTCTGTTTGCCTCTGTTTCAATCTATTTAACTCTGTTTGCCTGTTTTTAATTCTGTTTAACTCTGTTTGCCACTGTTTAACTCTATTTAACTCTGTTTGCCTCTGTTTAACGCTGTTTAACTCTGTTTGCCTCTGTTTGCCTCTGTTTAACTCTGTTTATCTCTGTTTAACACTGTTTGACCTCTGTTTAACTCTGTTTAACTCTGTTTACCTCGGTTCAACACTGTTTAACTCTGTTTGCCTCGGTTGAACTCTGTTTCACTCTGTTTGCCTCTGTTTACATGTGTTTAACTCTGTTGAACTCTTTTTATCTCTGTTCAACTCTGTTTGCCTCTGTTTCAATCTATTTGACTCTGTTTGCCTCTGTTCAACTCTGTTTAACGCTGTATGCCTCCGTCTAACTCAGTTTCACTCTGTTTCCCTCTGTTTGCCTCTGTTTAACTCCGTAGAACTGTTTATCTCTGTTGAACTCTGTTTGCCTCTGTTTCAATCTATTTAACTCAGTTTGCCTCTGTTTAATCCTTTTTAACTATGTTTGCCACTGTTTAACTCTATTTAACTCTGTTTGCCTCTGTTCAACTCTGTTCAACTCTGTTTGCCTCGGTTTAATTCTGTTTCACTCTGTTTCCCTCTGTTTACCTCTGCTTAACTCTTTTGAACTCTGTTTATCTCTGTTCAACTCTGTTTGCCTCTGTTTCAATACATTTAACTCTGTTTGCCTCTGTTTAACTCTGTTTCACTCTGTTTCCCGCTGTTTGCCTCTGTTTAACTCTGTTGAACTCTGTATGTCTCTGTTGAACTCTGTTTGCCACTGTTTAACTCTATTTAACTCTCTTTGCCTCTGTTTAACGCTGTTTAACTCTGTTTGCCTCTGTTTAACTCTGTTTAACTCTGTATGCCTCTTTTAACTCTGTTGAACTCTGTTTGCCTCTGTTTAATTCTGTTTAAATCTGTTTGCCTCTATTTAACTCTATTTAACTCTGTTTGCTTCTGTTTAACGCTGTTTAACTCTGTTTGCCTCTGTTTAACTCAGTTTAACTCTCTAATACTCTGTTTAACTCTGTTGAACTCTGTTTGCCTCTGTTTAACTCTGTTTGCCTCTGTTTAACTCTGTTTAACTCTGTTTGCCTCTGTTCAACTCTGTTTAATTCTGTTTAACTCTGTATGGCTCTGTTTTACACTATTTCACTCTGTTTCCCTCTGTTTGCCCCTGTTGAACTCTGTTTAACTCTTTGGAACTCTGTTTGCCTCTGTTTAACTCTGTTTAAATCAGTTTAACTCTGTTTAAATCCGTTCAAATCTGTTGACCTCTGTTTGCTTATGTTTAACTCTGTTCGCCTCTCTTTACCTGTGTTTAACTCTGTTTATCTCTGTTTAACACTGTTTGCCTCTGTTTAACTCTGTTTAACTCTGTTTGCCTCTGTTCAACTCTGTTTAATTCTGTTTAACTCTGTATGGCTCTGTTTTACTCTATTGCACTCAGTTTCCCTCTGTTTGCACCTGTTCAACTCTGTTTAACTCTTTGGAACTCTGTTTGCCTCTGTTTAACTCTGTTTAAATCAGTTTAACTCTGTTTAAATCTGTTCAAATCTGTTGACCTCTGTTTGCTTATGTTTAACTCTGTTCGCCTCTCTTTACCTGTGTTTAACTCTGTTTATCTCTGTTTAACACTGTTTGCCTCTGTTTAACTCTGTTTACCGCTGTTCAACTCTGTTTAACTCTGTTTGCCTCGGTTTAACTCTGTTTCACTCTGTTGCCCTCTGTTTACATCTGTTTAACTCTGTTGAACTCTTTATATCTCTGTTCAACTCTGTTTGCCTCTGTTTCAATCCATTTGACTCTATTTGCCTCTATTCAACTCTTTTTCTCGCTGTATGCCTCCGTCTAACTCTGTTTCACTCTGTTTCCCTCTGTTTGCCTCTGTTTAACTCTGTTTAACTCTGTTGAACTCTGTTTGCCTATGTTTCAATCTATTTAACTCTGTTTGCCTCTGTTTAATTCTGTTTAACTCTGTTTGCCTCTGTTTAACTCTATTTAACTCTGTTTGCCTCTGTTTCACGCTGTTTAACTCTGTTTGCCTCTGTTTAACGCTGTTGAACTCTGTTTGCCTCTGTTAAACTCTGTTTAACTCTGTTGAACTCTGATATCTCTGTTCAACTCTGTTTCCATCTGTTTCAATCTATTTAACTCTGTTTGCCTCTGTTTAACTCTGTTTAACTCTGCCTGCCTCGGTTTAACTCTGTTTCACTCTGTTTCCCTCTGTTTACCTCTGTTTAACTCGGTTTAAATCTGCTGAACTCTGTTTATCTCTGTTGAAATCTGTTTGCCTCTGTTGAACTCGGTTTAAATCTGTTGAACTCTGTTTATCTCTGTTGAAATCTGCTTGCCTCTCTTTCAATCTATTTAACGCTGTTTAACTCTGTTTAACTCTATTTTCCTCCATTTAACTATGTTTAACTCTGTTTGCCTCCGTTCAACTCTGTTTAACTCTATTTGCCTCTGTTTAAATCTGTTTCACTCTATTTCCCTCTGTTTAACTCTGCGTAACTCTGTTGAACTCTGTTTATTTCTGTTGAACTCTGTTTGCCTCTGTTTCAAACTATTTAACTCTGTTTGCCTCTGTTCAACTCTGTTTCACTCTGTATGCCTCTGTTTAACTCTGTTTCACTGTTTCCCTCTGTTTGCATCTGTTTAACTCTGCTTAACTCTGTTGGACTCTGTTTATCTCTGTTGAACTCTGCTTGCCTCTGTTTCAATCTATTTAACTCTGTTTGCCACTTTTTAAATCTGTTTAACTCCGATTGCCTCTGTTTAACTCTGTTTGCCTCTGTTCAACTCACTTCAACTCTGTTTCCCTCGGTTTTACTCTGTTTCACTCTGTTTCCCTCTGTTTACATGTGCTTAACTCTGTTGAACTCTGTTTATCTCTGTTCAACTCTGTTTAACTCTGTATGCCTCTGTTTAACTCTGTTTCACTCTGTTTCCCTCTGTTTGCCTCTGTTTAACTCTGTTGAACTCTGTATGTCTCTTTTGAACTCTGTTTGCCTCTGTTTCAATCTATTTAACTCTATTTGCCTGTGTTTAATTCTGTTTAACTCTATTTAACTCTGTTTGCCTCTGTTTAACGCTGTTTAACTCTGTTTGCCTCTGTTTAACTCTGTTTAACTCTGTTTATCTTTGTTTAACACTGTTTGCCTCTGTTTAACTCTGTTTAACTCTGTTTACCTCGGTTCAACACTGTTTAACTCTGTTTGCCTCGGTTGAACTCTGTTTCACTCTGTTTGCCTCTGTTTACATGTTTTTAACTCTGTTGAACTCTTTTTATCTCTGTTCAACTCTGTTTGCCTCTGTTTCAATCTATTTGACTCTGTTTGCCTCTGTTCAACTCTGTGTCCATCTGTTTCAATCTATTTAACTCTGTTTGCCTCTGTTCAACTCTGTTTAACTCTGCCTTCCTCGGTTTAACTCTGTTTCACTCTGTTTACCTCTGTTTAACTCGGTTTAACTCTGCTGAACTCTGTTTATCTCTGTTGAAATCTGTTTGCCTCTGTTGAACTCGGTTTAAATCTGTTGAACTCTGTTTTTCTCTTTTGAAATCTGCTTGCCTCTCTTTCAATCTATTTAATGCTGTTTAACTCTGTTTAACTCTATTTTCCTCCATTTAACTATGCTTAACTCTTTTTGCCTCCGTTCAACTCTGTTTAACTCTACTTGCCTCTGTTTAAATCTGTTTCACTCTATTTCCCTCTGTTTCCCTCTGTTTAACTCTGCGTAACTCTGTTGAACTCTGTTTATTTCTGTTGAACTCTGTTTGCCTCTGTTTCAAACTATTTAACTCTGTTTGCCTCTGTTCAACTCTGTTTCACTCTGTATGCCTCTGTTTAACTCTGTTTCACTGTTTCCCTCTGTTTGCATCTGTTTAACTCTGCTTAACTCTGTTGGACTCTGTTTATCTCTGTTGAACTCTGCTTGCCTCTGTTTCAATCTATTTAACTCTGTTTGCCACTTTTTAAATCTGTTTAACTCCGATTGCCTCTGTTTAACTCTGTTTAACTCTGCTTGCCTCTGTTCAACTCACTTCAACTCTGTTTCCCTCGGTTTTACTCTGTTTCACTCTGTTTCCCTCTGTTTACATGTGTTTAACTCTGTTGAACTCTGTTTATCTCTGTTCAACTCTGTTTGCGTCTGTTTCAATCTATTTAACTCTGGTTGCCTCTGTTCAACTCTGTTTAACTCTGTATGCCTCTGTTTAACTCTGTTTCACTCTGTTTCCCTCTGTTTGCCACTGTTTAACTCTGTTGAATTCTGTATGTCTCTTTTGAACTCTGTTTGCCTCTGTTTCAATCTATTTAACTCTGTTTGCCTGTTTTTAATTCTGTTTAACTCTGTTTGCCACTGTTTAACTCTATTTAACTCTGTTTGCCTCTGTTTAACGCTGTTTAACTCTGTTTGCCTCTGTTTGCCTCTGTTTAACTCTGTTTATCTCTGTTTAACACTGTTTGCCTCTGTTTAACTCTGTTTAACTCTGTTTACCTCGGTTCAACACTGTTTAACTCTGTTTGCCTCGGTTGAACTCTGTTTCACTCTGTTTGCCTCTGTTTACATGTGTTTAACTCTGTTGAACTCTTTTTATCTCTGTTCAACTCTGTTTGCCTCTGTTTCAATCTATTTGACTCTGTTTGCCTCTGTTCAACTCTGTTTAACGCTGTATGCCTCCGTCTAACTCAGTTTCACTCTGTTTCCCTCTGTTTGCCTCTGTTTAACTCCGTAGAACTGTTTATCTCTGTTGAACTCTGTTTGCCTCTGTTTCAATCTATTTAACTCAGTTTGCCTCTGTTTAATCCTTTTTAACTATGTTTGCCACTGTTTAACTCTATTTAACTCTGTTTGCCTCTGTTCAACTCTGTTCGACAGGTTTGCCTCGGTTTAATTCTGTTTCACTCTGTTTCCCTCTGTTTACTTCTGCTTAAATCTTTTGAACTCTGTTTATCTCTGTTCAACTCTGTTTGCCTCTGTTTCAATACATTTAACTCTGTTTGCCTCTGTTTAACTCTGTTTCACTCTGTTTCCCGCTGTTTGCCTCTGTTTAACTCTGTTGAACTCTGTATGTCTCTGTTGAACTCTGTTTGCCACTGTTTAACTCTATTTAACTCTCTTTGCCTCTGTTTAACGCTGTTTAACTCTGTTTGCCTCTGTTTAACTCTGTTTAACTCTGTATGCCTCTTTTAACTCTGTTGAACTCTGTTTGCCTCTGTTTAATTCTGTTTAAATCTGTTTGCCTCTATTTAACTCTATTTAACTCTGTTTGCTTCTGTTTAACGCTGTTTAACTCTGTTTGCCTCTGTTTAACTCAGTTTAACTCTCTAATACTCTGTTTAACTCTGTTGAACTCTGTTTGCCTCTGTTTAACTCTGTTTGCCTCTGTTTAACTCTGTTTAACTCTGTTTGCCTCTGTTCAACTCTGTTTAATTCTGTTTAACTCTGTATGGCTCTGTTTTACTCTATTTCACTCTGTTTCCCTCTGTTTGCCCCTGTTCAACTCTGTGTAACTCTTTGGAACTCTGTTTGCCTCTGTTTAACTCTGTTTAAATCAGTTTAAATCTGTTTAAATCTGTTCAAATCTGTTGACCTCTGTTTGCTTATGTTTAACTCTGTTCGCCTCTCTTTACCTGTGTTTAACTCTGTTTATCTCTGTTTAACACTGTTTGCCTCTGTTTAACTCTGTTTAACTCTGTTTGCCTCTGTTCAACTCTGTTTAATTCTGTTTAACTCTGTATGGCTCTGTTTTACTCTATTGCACTCAGTTTCCCTCTGTTTGCCCCTGTTCAACTCTGTTTAACTCTTTGGAACTCTGTTTGCCTCTGTTTAACTCTGTTTAAATCAGTTTAACTCTGTTTAAATCTGTTAAAATCTGTTGACCTCTGCTTGCTTATGTTTAACTCTGTTCGCCTCTCTTTACCTGTGTTTAACTCTGTTTATCTCTGTTTAACACTGTTTGCCTCTGTTTAACTCTGTTTAACTCTGTTTACCGCTGTTCAACTCTGTTTAACTCTGTTTGCCTCGGTTTAACTCTGTTTCACTCTGTTTCCCTCTGTTTACATCTGTTTAACTCTGTTGAACTCTTTATATCTCTGTTCAACTCTGTTTGCCTCTGTTTCAATCCATTTGACTCTATTTGCCTCTATTCAACTCTTTTTATCGCTGTATGCCTCCGTCTAACTCTGTTTCACTCTGTTTCCCTCTGTTTGCCTCTGTTTAACTCTGTTTAACTCTGTTGAACTCTGTTTGCCTATGTTTCAATCTATTTAACTCTGTTTGCCTCTGTTTAATTCTGTTTACCTCTGTTTGCCTCTGTTTAACTCTATTTAACTCTGTTTGCCTCTGTTTCACGCTGTTTAACTCTGTTTGCCTCTGTTTAACTCTGTTTAACTCTGTTGAACTCTGTTTATTTCTGTTGAACTCTGTTTGCCTCTGTTTCAAACTATTTAACTCTGTTTGCCTCTGTTCAACTCTGTTTCACTCTGTATGCCTCTGTTTAACTCTGTTTCACTGTTTCCCTCTGTTTGCATCTGTTTAACTCTGCTTAACTCTGTTGGACTCTGTTTATCTCTGTTGAACTCTGCTTGCCTCTGTTTCAATCTATTTAACTCTGTTTGCCACTTTTTAAATCTGTTTAACTCCGATTGCCTCTGTTTAACTCTGTTTGCCTCTGTTCAACTCACTTCAACTCTGTTTCCCTCGGTTTTACTCTGTTTCACTCTGTTTCCCTCTGTTTACATGTGCTTAACTCTGTTGAACTCTGTTTATCTCTGTTCAACTCTGTTTAACTCTGTATGCCTCTGTTTAACTCTGTTTCACTCTGTTTCCCTCTGTTTGCCTCTGTTTAACTCTGTTGAACTCTGTATGTCTCTTTTGAACTCTGTTTGCCTCTGTTTCAATCTATTTAACTCTATTTGCCTGTGTTTAATTCTGTTTAACTCTATTTAACTCTGTTTGCCTCTGTTTAACGCTGTTTAACTCTGTTTGCCTCTGTTTAACTCTGTTTAACTCTGTTTATCTCTGTTTAACACTGTTTGCCTCTGTTTAACTCTGTTTAACTCTGTTTACCTCGGTTCAACACTGTTTAACTCTGTTTGCCTCGGTTGAACTCTGTTTCACTCTGTTTGCCTCTGTTTACATGTGTTTAACTCTGTTGAACTCTTTTTATCTCTGTTCAACTCTGTTTGCCTCTGTTTCAATCCATTTGACTCTGTTTGCCTCTGTTCAACTCTGTGTCCATCTGTTTCAATCTATTTAACTCTGTTTGCCTCTGTTCAACTCTGTTTAACTCTGCCTTCCTCGGTTTAACTCTGTTTCACTCTGTTTACCTCTGTTTAACTCGGTTTAACTCTGCTGAACTCTGTTTATCTCTGTTGAAATCTGTTTGCCTCTGTTGAACTCGGTTTAAATCTGTTGAACTCTGTTTTTCTCTTTTGAAATCTGCTTGCCTCTCTTTCAATCTATTTAATGCTGTTTAACTCTGTTTAACTCTATTTTCCTCCATTTAACTATGCTTAACTCTTTTTGCCTCCGTTCAACTCTGTTTAACTCTATTTGCCTCTGTTTAAATCTGTTTCACTCTATTTCCCTCTGTTTCCCTCTGTTTAACTCTGCGTAACTCTGTTGAACTCTGTTTATTTCTGTTGAACTCTGTTTGCCTCTGTTTCAAACTATTTAACTCTGTTTGCCTCTGTTCAACTCTGTTTCACTCTGTATGCCTCTGTTTAACTCTGTTTCACTGTTTCCCTCTGTTTGCATCTGTTTAACTCTGCTTAACTCTGTTGGACTCTGTTTATCTCTGTTGAACTCTGCTTGCCTCTGTTTCAATCTATTTAACTCTGTTTGCCACTTTTTAAATCTGTTTAACTCCGATTGCCTCTGTTTAACTCTGTTTAACTCTGTTTGCCTCTGTCAACTCACTTCAACTCTGTTTCCCTCGGTTTCACTCTGTTTCACTCTGTTTCCCTCTGTTTACATGTGTTTAACTCTGTTGAACTCTGTTTATCTCTGTTCAACTCTGTTTGCGTCTGTTTCAAACTATTTAACTCAGGTTGCCTCTGTTCATCTCTTTTTAACTCTGTATGCCTCTGTTTCACTCTGTTTCACTCTGTTTCCCTCTGTTTGCCTCTGTTTAACTCTGTTGAATTCTGCATGTCTCTTTTGAACTCTGTTTGCCTTTGTTTCAATCTATTTAACTCAGTTTGCCTGTGTTTAATTCTGTTTAACTCTGTTTGCCACTGTTTAACTCTATTTAACTCTGTTTGCCTCTGTTTAACGCTGTTTAACTCTGTTTGCCTCTGTTTAACTCTGTTTAACTCTGTTTATCTCTGTTTAACACTGTTTGCCTCTGTTTAACTCTGTTTAACTCTGTTTACCTCGGCTCAACACTGTTTAACTCTGTTTGCCTCGGTTGAACTCTGTTTCACTCTGTTTGCCTCTGTTTACATGTGTTTAACTCTGTTGAACTCTTTTTATCTCTATTCAACTCTGTTTGCCTCTGTTTCAATCTATTTGACTCTGTTTGCCTCTGTTCAACTCTGTTTAACGCTGTATGCCTCCGTCTAACTCAGTTTCACTCTGTTTCCCTCTGTTTGCCTCTGTTTAACTCTGTTTAACTCCGTAGAACTGTTTATCTCTGTTGAACTCTGTTTGCCTCTGTTTCAATCTATTTAACTCTGTTTGCCTCTGTTTAATCCTTTTTAACTATGTTTGCCACTGTTTAACTCTATTTAACTCTGCTTGCCTCTGTTCAACTCTGTTCAACTCTGTTTGCCTCGGTTTAATTCTGTTTCACTCTGTTTCCCTCTGTTTACCTCTGTTTAAATCTTTTGAACTCTGTTTATCTCTGTTCAACTCTGTTTGCCTCTGTTTCAATACATTTAACTCTGTTTGCCTCTGTTTAACTCTGTTTCACTCTGTTTCCCGCTGTTTGCCTCTGTTTAACTCTGTTGAACTCTGTATGTCTCTGTTGAACTCTGTTTGCCACTGTTTAACTCTATTTAACTCTCTTTGCCTCTGTTTAACGCTGTTTAACTCTGTTTGCCTCTGTTTAACTCTGTTTAACTCTGTATGCCTCTTTTAACTCTGTTGAACTCTGTTTGCCTCTATTCATCTCTTTTTAACTCTGTTTGCCTCAGTTTAATTCTGTTTAAATCTGTTTGCCTCTATTTAACTCTATTTAACTCTGTTTGCTTCTGTTTAACGCTGTTTAACTCTGTTTGCCTCTGTTTAACTCAGTTTAACTCTCTAATACTATGTTTAACTCTGTTGAACTCTGTTTGCCTCTGTTTAACTCTGTTTGCCTCTGTTTAACTCTGTTTAACTCTGTTTGCCTCTGTTCAACTCTGTTTAATTCTGTTTAACTCTGTATGGCTCTGTTTTACTCTATTGCACTCAGTTTCCCTCTGTTTGCCCCTGTTCAACTCTGTTTAACTCTTTGGAACTCTGTTTGCCTCTGTTTAACTCTGTTTAAATCAGTTTAACTCTGTTTAAATCTGTTCAAATCTGTTGACCTCTGTTCGCTTATGTTTAACTCTGTTCGCCTCTCTTTACCTGTGTTTAACTCTGTTTATCTCTGTTTAACACTGTTTGCCTCTGTTTAACTCTGTTTAACTCTGTTTACCGCTGTTCAACTCTGTTTAACTCTGTTTGCCTCGGTTTAACTCTGTTTCACTCTGTTTCCCTCTGTTTACATCTGTTTAACTCTGTTGAACTCTTTATATCTCTGTTCAACTCTGTTTGCCTCTGTTTCAATCCATTTGACTCTATTTGCCTCTATTCAACTCTTTTTATCGCTGTATGCCTCCGTCTAACTCTGTTTCACTCTGTTTCCCTCTGTTTGCCTCTGTTTAACTCTGTTTAACTCTGTTTGCCTATGTTTCAATCTATTTAACTCTGTTTGCCTCTGTTTAATTCTGTTTGACTCTGTTTGCCTCTGTTTAACTCTATTTAACTCTGTTTGCCTCTGTTTCACGCTGTTTAACTCTGTTTGCCTCTGTTTAACTCTGTTGAACTCTGTTTGCCTCTGTTAAACTCTGTTTAACTCTGTTGAACTCTGATATCTCTGTTCAACTCTGTTTCCATCTGTTTCAATCTATTTAACTCTGTTTGCCTCTGTTCAACTCTGTTTAACTCTGCCTGCCTCGGTTTAACTCTGTTTCACTCTGTTTCCCTCTGTTTACCTCTGTTTAACTCGGTTTAACTCTGCTGAACTCTGTTTATCTCTGTTGAAATCTGTTTGCCTCTGTTGAACTCGGTTTAAATCTGTTGAACTCTGTTTATCTCTGTTGAAATCTGCTTGCCTCTATTTCAATCTATTTAACGCTGTTTAACTCTGTTTAACTCTATTTTCCTCCATTTAACTATGTTTAACTCTGTTTGCCTCCGTTCAACTCTGTTTAACTCTATTTGCCTCTGTTTAAATCTGTTTCACTCTATTTCCCTCTGTTTAACTCTGCGTAACTCTGTTGAACTCTGTTTATTTCTGTTGAACTCTGTTTGCCTCTGTTTCAAACTATTTAACTCTGTTTGCCTCTGTTCAACTCTGTTTCACTCTGTATGCCTCTGTTTAACTCTGTTTCACTGTTTCCCTCTGTTTGCATCTGTTTAACTCTGCTTAACTCTGTTGGACTCTGTTTATCTCTGTTGAACTCTGCTTGCCTCTGTTTCAATCTATTTAACTCTGTTTGCCACTTTTTAAATCTGTTTAACTCCGATTGCCTCTGTTTAACTCTGTTTGCCTCTGTTCAACTCACTTCAACTCTGTTTCCCTCGGTTTTACTCTGTTTCACTCTGTTTCCCTCTGTTTACATGTGCTTAACTCTGTTGAACTCTGTTTATCTCTGTTCAACTCTGTTTAACTCTGTATGCCTCTGTTTAACTCTGTTTCACTCTGTTTCCCTCTGTTTGCCTCTGTTTAACTCTGTTGAACTCTGTATGTCCCTTTTGAACTCTGTTTGCCTCTGTTTCAATCTATTTAACTCTATTTGCCTGTGTTTAATTCTGTTTAACTCTATTTAACTCTGTTTGCCTCTGTTTAACGCTGTTTAACTCTGTTTGCCTCTGTTTAACTCTGTTTAACTCTGTTTATCTCTGTTTAACACTGTTTGCCTCTGTTTAACTCTGTTTAACTCTGTTTACCTCGGTTCAACACTGTTTGACTCTGTTTGCCTCGGTTGAACTCTGTTCCACTCTGTTTGCCTCTGTTTACATGTGTTTAACTCTGTTGAACTCTTTTTATCTCTGTTCAACTCTGTTTGCCTCTGTTTCAATCTATTTGACTCTGTTTGCCTCTGTTCAACTCTGTGTCCATCTGTTTCAATCTATTTAACTCTGTTTGCCTCTGTTCAACTCTGTTTAACTCTGCCTTCCTCGGTTTAACTCTGTTTCACTCTGTTTACCTCTGTTTAACTCGGTTTAACTCTGCTGAACTCTGTTTATCTCTGTTGAAATCTGTTTGCCTCTGTTGAACTCGGTTTAAATCTGTTGAACTCTGTTTTTCTCTTTTGAAATCTGCTTGCCTCTCTTTCAATCTATTTAATGCTGTTTAACTCTGTTTAACTCTATTTTCCTCCATTTAACTATGCTTAACTCTTTTTGCCTCCGTTCAACTCTGTTTAACTCTATTTGCCTCTGTTTAAATCTGTTTCACTCTATTTCCCTCTGTTTCCCTCTGTTTAACTCTGCGTAACTCTGTTGAACTCTGTTTATTTCTGTTGAACTCTGTTTGCCTCTGTTTCAAACTATTTAACTCTGTTTGCCTCTGTTCAACTCTGTTTCACTCTGTATGCCTCTGTTTAACTCTGTTTCACTGTTTCCCTCTGTTTGCATCTGTTTAACTCTGCTTAACTCTGTTGGACTCTGTTTATCTCTGTTGAACTCTGCTTGCCTCTGTTTCAATCTATTTAACTCTGTTTGCCACTTTTTAAATCTGTTTAACTCCGATTGCCTCTGTTTAACTCTGTTTAACTCTGCTTGCCTCTGTTCAACTCACTTCAACTCTGTTTCCCTCGGTTTTACTCTGTTTCACTCTGTTTCCCTCTGTTTACATGTGTTTAACTCTGTTGAACTCTGTTTATCTCTGTTCAACTCTGTTTGCGTCTGTTTCAATCTATTTAACTCTGGTTGCCTCTGTTCAACTCTGTTTAACTCTGTATGCCTCTGTTTAACTCTGTTTCACTCTGTTTCCCTCTGTTTGCCACTGTTTAACTCTGTTGAATTCTGTATGTCTCTTTTGAACTCTGTTTGCCTCTGTTTCAATCTATTTAACTCTGTTTGCCTGTTTTTAATTCTGTTTAACTCTGTTTGCCACTGTTTAACTCTATTTAACTCTGTTTGCCTCTGTTTAACGCTGTTTAACTCTGTTTGCCTCTGTTTGCCTCTGTTTAACTCTGTTTATCTCTGTTTAACACTGTTTGCCTCTGTTTAACTCTGTTTAACTCTGTTTACCTCGGTTCAACACTGTTTAACTCTGTTTGCCTCGGTTGAACTCTGTTTCACTCTGTTTGCCTCTGTTTACATGTGTTTAACTCTGTTGAACTCTTTTTATCTCTGTTCAACTCTGTTTGCCTCTGTTTCAATCTATTTGACTCTGTTTGCCTCTGTTCAACTCTGTTTAACGCTGTATTCCTCCGTGTAACTCAGTTTCACTCTGTTTCCCTCTGTTTGCCTCTGTTTAACTCCGTAGAACTGTTTATCTCTGTTGAACTCTGTTTGCCTCTGTTTCAATCTATTTAACTCTGTTTGCCTCTGTTTAATCCTTTTTAAATATGTTTGCCACTGTTTAACTCTATTTAACTCTGTTTGCCTCTCTTCAACTCTGTTCAACTCTGTTTGCCTCGGTTTAATTCTGTTTCACTCTGTTTCCCTCTGTTTACCTCTGTTTAACTCTTTTGAACTCTGTTTATCTCTGTTCAACTCTGTTTGCCTCTGTTTCAATACATTTAACTCTGTTTGCCTCTGTTTAACTCTGTTTCACTCTGTTTCCCGCTGTTTGCCTCTGTTTAACTCTGTTGAACTCTGTATGTCTCTGTTGAACTCTGTTTGCCACTGTTTAACTCTATTTAACTCTCTTTGCCTCTGTTTAACGCTGTTTAACTCTGTTTGCCTCTGTTTAACTCTGTTTAACTCTGTATGCCTCTTTTAACTCTGTTGAACTCTGTTTGCCTCTGTTTAATTCTGTTTAAATCTGTTTGCCTCTATTTAACTCTATTTCACTCTGTTTGCTTCTGTTTAACGCTGTTTAACTCTGTTTGCCTCTGTTTAACTCAGTTTAACTCTCTAATACTCTGTTTAACTCTGTTGAACTCTGTTTGCCTCTGTTTAACTCTGTTTGCCTCTGTTTAACTCTGTTTTACTCTGTTTGCCTCTGTTCAACTCTGTTTAATTCTGTTTAACTCTGTATGGCTCTGTTTTACTCTATTTCACTCTGTTTCCCTCTGTTTGCCCCTGTTCAACTCTGTTTAACTCTTTGGAACTCTGTTTGCCTCTGTTTAACTCTGTTTAAATCAGTTTAACTCTGTTTAAATCTGTTCAAATCTGTTGACCTCTGTTTGCTTATGTTTAACTCTGTTCGCCTCTCTTTACCTGTGTTTAACTCTGTTTATCTCTGTTTAACACTGTTTGCCTCTGTTTAACTCTGTTTAACTCTGTTTACCGCTGTTCAACTCTGTTTAACTCTGTTTGCCTCGGTTTAACTCTGTTTCCCTCTGTTTCCCTCTGTTTACATCTGTTTAACTCTGTTGAACTCTTTATATCTCTGTTCAACTCTGTTTGCCTCTGTTTCAATCCATTTGACTCTATTTGCCTCTATTCAACTCTTTTTATCGCTGTATGCCTCCGTCTAACTCTGTTTCACTCTGTTTCCCTCTGTTTGCCTCTGTTTAACTCTGTTTAACTCTGTTGAACTCTGTTTGCCTATGTTTCAATCTATTTAACTCTGTTTGCCTCTGTTTAATTCTGTTTAACTCTGTTTGCCTCTGTTTAACTCTATTTAACTCTGTTTGCCTCTGTTTCACGCTGTTTAACTCTGTTTGCCTCTGTTTAACTCTGTTGAACTCTGTTTGCCTCTGTTAAACTCTGTTTAACTCTGTTGAACTCTGATATCTCTGTTCAACTCTGTTTCCATCTGTTTCAATCTATTTAACTCTGTTTGCCTCTGTTTAACTCTGTTTAACTCTGCCTGCCTCGGTTTAACTCTGTTTCACTCTGTTTCCCTCTGTTTACCTCTGTTTAACTCGGTTTAACTCTGCTGAACTCTGTTTATCTCTGTTGAAATCTGTTTGCCTCTGTTGAACTCGGTTTAAATCTGTTGAACTCTGTTTATCTCTGTTGAAATCTGCTTGCCTCTCTTTCAATCTATTTAACACTGTTTAACTCTGTTTAACTCTATTTTCCTCCATTTAACTATGTTTAACTCTGTTTGCCTCCGTTCAACTCTGTTTAACTCTATTTGCCTCTGTTTAAATCTGTTTCACTCTATTTCCCTCTGTTTAACTCTGCGTAACTCTGTTGAACTCTGTTTATTTCTGTTGAACTCTGTTTGCCTCTGTTTCAAACTATTTAACTCTGTTTGCCTCTGTTCAACTCTGTTTCACTCTGTATGCCTCTTTTAACTCTGTTTCACTGTTTCCCTCTGTTTGCATCTGTTTAACTCTGCTTAACTCTGTTGGACTCTGTTTATCTCTGTTGAACTCTGCTTGCCTCTGTTTCAATCTATTTAACTCTGTTTGCCACTTTTTAAATCTGTTTAACTCCGATTGCCTCTGTTTAACTCTGTTTAACTCTGTTTGCCTCTGTCAACTCACTTCAACTCTGTTTCCTTCGGTTTTACTCTTTTTCACTCTGTTTCCCTCTGTTTACATGTGTTTAACTCTGTTGAACTCTGTTTATCTCTGTTCAACTCTGTTTGCGTCTGTTTCAAACTATTTAACTCAGGTTGCCTCTGTTCATCTCTTTTTAACTCTGTATGCCTCTGTTTAACTCTGTTTCACTCTGTTTCCCTCTGTTTGCCTCTGTTTAACTCTGTTGAATTCTGCATGTCTCTTTTGAACTCTGTTTGCCTCTGTTTCAATCTATTTAACTCAGTTTGCCTGTGTTTAATTCTGTTTAACTCTGTTTGCCTCTGTTTAACTCTATTTAACTCTGTTTGCCTCTGTTTATCTCTGTTTAACACTGTTTGCCTCTGTTTAACTCTGTTTACCTCGGTTCAACACTGTTTAACTCTGTTTGCCTCGGTTGAACTCTGTTTCACTCTGTTTGCCTCTGTTTACATGTGTTTAACTCTGTTGAACTCTTTTTATCTCTATTCAACTCTGTTTGCCTCTGTTTCAATCTATTTGACTCTGTTTGCCTCTGTTCAACTCTGTTTAACGCTGTATGCCTCCGTCTAACTCAGTTTCACTCTGTTTCCCTCTGTTTGCCTCTGTTTAACTCTGTTTAACTCCGTAGAACTGTTTATCTCTGTTGAACTCAGTTTGCCTCTGTTTCAATCTATTTAACTCTGTTTGCCTCTGTTTAATCCTTTTTAACTATGTTTGCCACTGTTTAACTCTATTTAACTCTGCTTGCCTCTGTTCAACTCTGTTCAACTCTGTTTGCCTCGGTTTAATTCTGTTTCACTCTGTTTCCCTCTGTTTACCTCTGTTTAACTCTTTTGAACTCTGTTTATCTCTGTTCAACTCTGTTTGCCTCTGTTTCAATACATTTAACTCTGTTTGCCTCTGTTTAACTCTGTTTCACTCTCTAATACTATGTTTAACTCTGTTGAACTCTGTTTGCCTCTGTTTAACTCTGTTTGCCTCTGTTTAACTCTGTTTAACTCTGTTTGCCTCTGTTCAACTCTGTTTAATTCTGTTTAACTCTGTATGGCTCTGTTTTACTCTATTGCACTCAGTTTCCCTCTGTTTGCCCCTGTTCAACTCTGTTTAACTCTTTGGAACTCTGTTTGCCTCTGTTTAACTCTGTTTAAATCAGTTTAACTCTGTTTAAATCTGTTCAAATCTGTTGACCTCTGTTCGCTTATGTTTAACTCTGTTCGCCTCTCTTTACCTGTGTTTAACTCTGTTTATCTCTGTTTAACACTGTTTGCCTCTGTTTAACTCTGTTTAACTCTGTTTACCGCTGTTCAACTCTGTTTAACTCTGTTTGCCTCGGTTTAACTCTGTTTCACTCTGTTTCCCTCTGTTTACATCTGTTTAACTCTGTTGAACTCTTTATATCTCTGTTCAACTCTGTTTGCCTCTGTTTCAATCCATTTGACTCTATTTGCCTCTATTCAACTCTTTTTATCGCTGTATGCCTCCGTCTAACTCTGTTTCACTCTGTTTCCCTCTGTTTGCCTCTGTTTAACTCTGTTTAACTCTGTTGAACTCTGTTTGCCTATGTTTCAATCTATTTAACTCTGTTTGCCTCTGTTTAATTCTGTTTAACTCTGTTTGCCTCTGTTTAACTCTATTTAACTCTGTTTGCCTCTGTTTCACGCTGTTTAACTCTGTTTGCCTCTGTTTAACTCTGTTGAACTCTGTTTGCCTCTGTTAAACTCTGTTTAACTCTGTTGAACTCTGATATCTCTGTTCAACTCTGTTTCCATCTGTTTCAATCTATTTAACTCTGTTTGCCTCTGTTCAACTCTGTTTAACTCTGCCTGCCTCGGTTTAACTCTGTTTCACTCTGTTTCCCTCTGTTTACCTCTGTTTAACTCGGTTTAACTCTGCTGAACTCTGTTTATCTCTGTTGAAATCTGTTTGCCTCTGTTGAACTCGGTTTAAATCTGTTGAACTCTGTTTATCTCTGTTGAAATCTGCTTGCCTCTCTTTCAATCTATTTAACGCTGTTTAACTCTGTTTAACTCTATTTTCCTCCATTTAACTATGTTTAACTCTGTTTGCCTCCGTTCAACTCTGTTTAACTCTATTTGCCTCTGTTTAAATCTGTTTCACTCTATTTCCCTCTGTTTAACTCTGCGTAACTCTGTTGAACTCTGTTTATTTCTGTTGAACTCTGTTTGCCTCTGTTTCAAACTATTTAACTCTGTTTGCCTCTGTTCAACTCTGTTTCACTCTGTATGCCTCTGTTTAACTCTGTTTCACTGTTTCCCTCTGTTTGCATCTGTTTAACTCTGCATAACTCTGTTGGACTCTGTTTATCTCTGTTGAACTCTGCTTGCCTCTGTTTCAATCTATTTAACTCTGTTTGCCACTTTTTAAATCTGTTTAACTCCGATTGCCTCTGTTTAACTCTGTTTGCCTCTGTTCAACTCACTTCAACTCTGTTTCCCTCGGTTTTACTCTGTTTCACTCTGTTTCCCTCTGTTTACATGTGCTTAATTCTGTTGAACTCTGTTTATCTCTGTTCAACTCTGTTTAACTCTGTATGCCTCTGTTTAACTCTGTTTCACTCTGTTTCCCTCTGTTTGCCTCTGTTTAACTCTGTTGAACTCTGTATGTCTCTTTTGAACTCTGTTTGCCTCTGTTTCAATCTATTTAACTCTATTTGCCTGTGTTTAATTCTGTTTAACTCTATTTAACTCTGTTTGCCTCTGTTTAACGCTGTTTAACTCTGTTTGCCTCTGTTTAACTCTGTTTAACTCTGTTTATCTCTGTTTAACACTGTTTGCCTCTGTTTAACTCTGTTTAACTCTGTTTACCTCGGTTCAACACTGTTTGACTCTGTTTGCCTCGGTTGAACTCTGTTCCACTCTGTTTGCCTCTGTTTACATGTGTTTAACTCTGTTGAACTCTTTTTATCTCTGTTCAACTCTGTTTGCCTCTGTTTCAATCTATTTGACTCTGTTTGCCTCTGTTCAACTCTGTGTCCATCTGTTTCAATCTATTTAACTCTGTTTGCCTCTGTTCAACTCTGTTTAACTCTGCCTTCCTCGGTTTAACTCTGTTTCACTCTGTTTACCTCTGTTTAACTCGGTTTAACTCTGCTGAACTCTGTTTATCTCTGTTGAAATCTGTTTGCCTCTGTTGAACTCGGTTTAAATCTGTTGAACTCTGTTTTTCTCTGTTGAAATCTGCTTGCCTCTCTTTCAATCTATTTAATGCTGTTTAACTCTGTTTAACTCTATTTTCCTCCATTTAACTATGTTTAACTCTTTTTGCCTCCGTTCAACTCTGTTTAACTCTATTTGCCTCTGTTTAAATCTGTTTCACTCTATTTCCCTCTGTTTCCCTCTGTTTAACTCTGCGTAACTCTGTTGAACTCTGTTTATTTCTGTTGAACTCTGTTTGCCTCTGTTTCAAACTATTTAACTCTGTTTGCCTCTGTTCAACTCTGTTTCACTCTGTATGCCTCTGATTAACTCTGTTTCACTGTTTCCCTCTGTTTGCATCTGTTTAACTCTGCTTAACTCTGTTGGACTCTGTTTATCTCAGTTGAACTCTGCTTGCCTCTGTTTCAATCTATTTAACTCTGTTTGCCACTTTTTAAATCTGTTTAACTCCGATTGCCTCTGTTTAACTCTGTTTAACTCTGCTTGCCTCTGTTCAACTCACTTCAACTCTGTTTCCCTCGGTTTTACTCTGTTTCACTCTGTTTCCCTCTGTTTACATGTGTTTAACTCTGTTGAACTCTGTTTATCTCTGTTCAACTCTGTTTGCGTCTGTTTCAATCTATTTAACTCTGGTTGCCTCTGTTCAACTCTGTTTAACTCTGTATGCCTCTGTTTAACTCTGTTTCACTCTGTTTCCCTCTGTTTGCCACTGTTTAACTCTGTTGAATTCTGTATGTCTCTTTTGAACTCTGTTTGCCTCTGTTTCAATCTATTTAACTCTGTTTGTTTGTTTTTAATTCTGTTTAACTCTGTTTGCCACTGTTTAACTCTATTTAACTCTGTTTGCCTCTGTTTAACGCTGTTTAACTCTGTTTGCCTCTGTTTGCCTCTGTTTAACTCTGTTTATCTCTGTTTAACACTGTTTGCCTCTGTTTAACTCTGTTTAACTCTGTTTACCTCGGTTCAACACTGTTTAACTCTGTTTGCCTCGGTTGAACTCTGTTTCACTCTGTTTGCCTCTGTTTACATGTGTTTAACTCTGTTGAACTCTTTTTATCTCTGTTCAACTCTGTTTGCCTCTGTTTCAATCTATTTGACTCTGTTTGCCTCTGTTCAACTCTGTTTAACGCTGTATGCCTCCGTCTAACTCAGTTTCACTCTGTTTCCCTCTGTTTGCCTCTGTTTAACTCTGTTTAACTCCGTAGAACTGTTTATCTCTGTTGAACTCTGTTTGCCTCTGTTTCAATCTATTTAACTCTGTTTGCCTCTGTTTAATCCTTTTTAACTATGTTTGCCACTGTTTAACTCTATTTAACTCTGTTTGCCTCTGTTCAACTCTGTTCAACTCTGTTTGCCTCGGTTTAATTCTGTTTCACTCTGTTTCCCTCTGTTTACCTCTGTTTAACTCTTTTGAACTCTGTTTATCTCTGTTCAACTCTGTTTGCCTCTGTTTCAATACATTTAACTCTGTTTGCCTCTGTTTAACTCTGTTTCACTCTGTTTCCCGCTGTTTGCCTCTGTTAAACTCTGTTGAACTCTGTATGTCTCTGTTGAACTCTGTTTGCCACTGTTTAACTCTATTTAACTCTCTTTGCCTCTGTTTAACGCTGTTTAACTCTGTTTGCCTCTGTTTAACTCTGTTTAACTCTGTATGCCTCTTTTAACTCTGTTGAACTCTGTTTGCCTCTGTTTAATTCTGTTTAAATCTGTTTGCCTCTATTTAACTCTATTTAACTCTGTTTGCTTCTGTTTAACGCTGTTTAACTCTGTTTGCCTCTGTTTAACTCAGTTTAACTCTCTAATACTCTGTTTAACTCTGTTGAACTCTGTTTGCCTCTTTTTAACTCTGTTTGCCTCTGTTTAACTCTGTTTAACTCTGTTTGCCTCTGTTCAACTCTGTTTAATTCTGTTTAACTCTGTATGGCTCTGTTTTACTCTATTTCACTCTGTTTCCCTCTGTTTGCCCCTGTTCAACTCTGTTTAACTCTTTGGAACTCTGTTTGCCTCTGTTTAACTCTGTTTAAATCAGTTTAACTCTGTTTAAATCTGTTCAAATCTGTTGACCTCTGTTTGCTTATGTTTAACTCTGTTCGCCTCTCTTTACCTGTATTTAACTCTGTTTATCTCTGTTTAACACTGTTTGCCTCTGTTTAACTCTGTTTAACTCTGTTTACCGCTGTTCAACTCTGTTTAACTCTGTTTGCCTCGTTTTAACTCTGTTTCACTCTGTTTCCCTCTGTTTACATGTGTTTAACTCTGTTGAACTCTTTATATCTCTGTTCAACTCTGTTTGCCTCTGGTTCAATCCATTTGACACTATTTGCCTCTATTCAACTCTTTTTATCGCTGTATGCCTCCGTCTAACTCTGTTTCACTCTGTTTCCCTCTGTTTGCCTCTGTTTAACTCTGTTTAACTCTGTTGAACTCTGTTTGCCTATGTTTCAATCTATTTAATTCTGTTTGCCTCTGTTTAATTCTGTTTAACTCTGTTTGCCTCTGTTTAACTCTATTTAACTCTGTTTGCCTCTGTTTCACGCTGTTTAACTCTGTTTGCCTCTGTTTAACTCTGTTGAACTCTGTTTGCCTCTGTTAAACTCTGTTTAACTCTGTTGAACTCTGATATCTCTGTTCAACTCTGTTTCCATCTGTTTCAATCTATTTAACTCTGTTTGCCTCTGTTCAACTCTGTTTAACTCTGCCTGCCTCGGTTTAACTCTGTTTCACTCTGTTTCCCTCTGTTTACCTCTGTTTAACTCGGTTTAACTCTGCTGAACTCTGTTTATCTCTGTTGAAATCTGTTTGCCTCTGTTGAACTCGGTTTAAATCTGTTGAACTCTGTTTATCTCTGTTGAAATCTGCTTGCCTCTCTTTCAATCTATTTAACGCTGTTTAACTCTGTTTAACTCTATTTTCCTCCATTTAACTATGTTTAACTCTGTTTGCCTCCGTTCAACTCTGTTTAACTCTATTTGCCTCTGTTTAAATCTGTTTCACTCTATTTCCCTCTGTTTAACTCTGCGTAACTCTGTTGAACTCTGTTTATTTCTGTTGAACTCTGTTTGCCTCTGTTTCAAACTATTTAACTCTGTTTGCCTCTGTTCAACTCTGTTTCACTCTGTATGCCTCTGTTTAACTCTGTTTCACTGTTTCCCTCTGTTTGCATCTGTTTAACTCTGCTTAACTCTGTTGGACTCTGTTTATCTCTGTTGAACTCTGCTTGCCTCTGTTTCAATCTATTTAACTCTGTTTGCCACTTTTTAAATCTGTTTAACTCCGATTGCCTCTGTTTAACTCTGTTTGCCTCTGTTCAACTCACTTCAACTCTGTTTCCCTCGGTTTTACTCTGTTTCACTCTGTTTCCCTCTGTTTACATGTGCTTAACTCTGTTGAACTCTGTTTATCTCTGTTCAACTCTGTTTAACTCTGTATGCCTCTGTTTAACTCTGTTTCACTCTGTTTCCCTCTGTTTGCCTCTGTTTAACTCTGTTGAACTCTGTATGTCTCTTTTGAACTCTGTTTGCCTCTGTTTCAATCTATTTAACTCTATTTGCCTGTGTTTAATTCTGTTTAACTCTATTTAACTCTGTTTGCTCTGTTTAACGCTGTTTAACTCTGTTTGCCTCTGTTTAACTCTGTTTAACTCTGTTTATCTCTGTTTAACACTGTTTGCCTCTGTTTAACTCTGTTTAACTCTGTTTACCTCGGTTCAACACTGTTTAACTCTGTTTGCCTCGGTTGAACTCTGTTTCACTCTGTTTGCCTCTGTTTACATGTGTTTAACTCTGTTGAACTCTTTTTATCTCTGTTCAACTCTGTTTGCCTCTGTTTCAATCTATTTGACTCTGTTTGCCTCTGTACAACTCTGTTTCCATCTGTTTCAATCTATTTCACTCTGTTTGCCTCTGTTCAACTCTGTTTAACTCTGCCTTCCTCGGTTTAACTCTGTTTCACTCTGTTTACCTCTGTTTAACTCGGTTTAACTCTGCTGAACTCTGTTTATCTCTGTTGAAATCTGTTTGCCTCTGTTGAACTCGGTTTAAATCTGTTGAACTCTGTTTTTCTCTGTTGAAATCTGCTTGCCTCTCTTTCAATCTATTTAATGCTGTTTAACTCTGTTTAACTCTATTTTCCTCCATTTAACTATGTTTAACTCTTTTTGCCTCCGTTCAACTCTGTTTAACTCTATTTGCCTCTGTTTAAATCTGTTTCACTCTATTTCCCTCTGTTTCCCTCTGTTTAACTCTGCGTAACTCTGTTGAACTCTGTTTATTTCTGTTGAACTCTGTTTGCCTCTGTTTCAAACTATTTAACTCTGTTTGCCTCTGTTCAACTCTGTTTCACTCTGTATGCCTCTGTTTAACTCTGTTTCACTGTTTCCCTCTGTTTGCATCTGTTTAACTCTGCTTAACTCTGTTGGACTCTGTTTATCTCTGTTGAACTCTGCTTGCCTCTGTTTCAATCTATTTAACTCTGTTTGCCACTTTTTAAATCTGTTTAACTCCGATTGCCTCTGTTTAACTCTGTTTAACTCTGCTTGCCTCTGTTCAACTCACTTCAACTCTGTTTCCCTCGGTTTTACTCTGTTTCACTCTGTTTCCCTCTGTTTACATGTGTTTAACTCTGTTGAAGTCTGTTTATCTCTGTTCAACTCTGTTTGCGTCTGTTTCAATCTATTCAACTCTGGTTGCCTCTGTTCAACTCTGTTTAACTCTGTATGCCTCTGTTTAACTCTGTTTCACTCTGTTTCCCTCTGTTTGCCACTGTTTAACTCTGTTGAATTCTGTATGTCTCTTTTGAACTCTGTTTGCCTCTGTTTCAATCTATTTAACTCTGTTTGCCTGTTTTTAATTCTGTTTAACTCTGTTTGCCTCTGTTTGCCTCTGTTTAACTCTGTTTATCTCTGTTTAACACTGTTTGCCTCTGTTTAACTCTGTTTAACTCTGTTTACCTCGGTTCAACACTGTTTAACTCTGTTTGCCTCGGTTGAACTCTGTTTCACTCTGTTTGCCTCTGTTTACATGTGTTTAACTCTGTTGAACTCTTTTTATCTCTGTTCAACTCTGTTTGCCTCTGTTTCAATCTATTTGACTCTGTTTGCCTCTGTTCAACTCTGTTTAACGCTGTATGCCTCCGTCTAACTCAGTTTCACTCTGTTTCCCTCTGTTTCCCTCTGTTTAACTCTGTTTAACTCCGTAGAACTGTTTATCTCTGTTGAACTCTGTTTGCCTCTGTTGCAATCTATTTAACTCTGTTTGCCTCTGTTTAATCCTTTTTAACTATGTTTGCCACTGTTTAACTCTATTTAACTCTGTTTGCCTCTGTTCAACTCTGTTCAACTCTGTTTGCCTCGGTTTGATTCTGTTTCACTCTGTTTCCCTCTGTTTACCTCTGTTTAACTCTTTTGAACTCTGTTTATCTCTGTTCAACACTGTTTGCCTCTGTTTCAATACATTTAACTCTGTTTGCCTCTGTTTAACTCTGTTTCACTCTGTTTCCCGCTGTTTGCCTCTGTTTAACTCTGTTGAACTCTGTATGTCTCTGTTGAACTCTGTTTGCCACTGTTTAACTCTATTTAACTCTCTTTGCCTCTGTTTAACGCTGTTTAACTCTGTTTGCCTCTGTTTAACTCTGTTTAACTCTGTATGCCTCTTTTAACTCTGTTGAACTCTGTTTGCCTCTGTTTAATTCTGTTTAAATCTGTTTGCCTCTATTTAACTCTATTTAACTCTGTTTGCTTCTGTTTAACGCTGTTTAACACTGTTTGCCTCTGTTTAACTCAGTTTAACTCTCTAATACTCTGTTTAACTCTGTTGAACTCTGTTTGCCTCTGTTTAACTCTGTTTGCCTCTGTTTAACTCTGTTTAACTCTGTTTGCCTCTGTTCAACTCTGTTTAATTCTGTTTAACTCTGTATGGCTCTGTTTTACTCTATTTCACTCTGTTTCCCTCTGTTTGCCCCTGTTCAACTCTGTTTAACTCTTTGGAACTCTGTTTGCCTCTGTTTCACTCTGTTTAAATCAGTTTAACTCTGTTTAAATCTGTTCAAATCTGTTGACCTCGGTTTGCTTATGTTTAACTCTGTTCGCCTCTCTTTACCTGTATTTAACTCTGTTTATCTCTGTTTAACACTGTTTGCCTCTGTTTAACTCTGTTTAACTCTGTTTACCGCTGTTCAACTCTGTTTAACTCTGTTTGCCTCGGTTTAACTCTGTTTCCCTCTGTTTACATGTGTTTAACTCTGTTGAACTCTTTATATCTCTGTTCAACTCTGTTTGCCTCTGTTTCAATCCATTTGACTCTATTTGCCTCTATTCAACTCTTTTATCGCTGTATGCATCCGTCTAACTCTGTTTCACTCTGTTTCCCTCTGTTTGCCTCTGTTTAACTCTGTTTAACTCTGTTGAACTCTGTTTGCCTATGTTTCAATCTATTTAACTCTGTTTGCCTCTGTTTAATTCTGTTTAACTCTGTTTGCCTCTGTTTAACTCTATTTAACTCTGTTTGCCTCTGTTTCACGCTGTTTAACTCTGTTTGACTCTGTTTAACTCTGTTGAACTCTGTTTGCCTCTGTTAAACTCTGTTTAACTCTGTTGAACTCTGATATCTCTGTTCAACTCTGTTTCCATCTGTTTCAATCTATTTAACTCTGTTTGCCTCTGTTCAACTCTGTTTAACTCTGCCTGCCTCGGTTTAACTCTGTTTCACTCTGTTTCCCTCTGTTTACCTCTGTTTAACTCGGTTTAACTCTGCTGAACTCTGTTTATCTCTATTGAAATCTGTATGCCTCTGTTGAACTCGGTTTAAATCTGTTGAACTCTGTTTTTCTCTGTTGAAATCTGCTTGCCTCTCTTTCAATCTATTTAACGCTGTTTAACTCTGTTTAACTCTATTTTCCTCCATTTAACTATGTTTAACTCTGTTTGCCTCCGTTCAACTCTGTTTAACTCTATTTGCCTCTGTTTAAATCTGTTTCACTCTATTTCCCTCTGTTTCCCTCTGTTTAACTCTGCGTAACTCTGTTGAACTCTGTTTATTTCTGTTGAACTCTGTTTGCCTCTGTTTCAAACTATTTAACTCTGTTTGCCTCTGTTCAACTCTGTTTCACTCTGTATGCCTCTGTTTAACTCTGTTTCACTGTTTCCCTCTGTTTGCATCTGTTTAACTCTGCTTAACTCTGTTGGACTCTGTTTATCTCTGTTGAACTCTGCTTGCCTCTGTTTCAATCTATTTAACTCTGTTTGAACTTTTTAAATCTGTTTAACTCCGATTGCCTCTGTTTAACTCTGTTAAACTCTGTTTGCCTCTGTTCAACTCACTTCAACTCTGTTTCCCTCGGTTTTACTATGTTTCACTCTGTTTCCCTCTGTTTACATGTGTTTAACTCTGTTGAAGTCTGTTTATCTCTGTTCAACTCTGTTTGCGTCTGTTTCAATCTATTTAACTCTGGTTGCCTCTGTTCAACTCTGTTTAACTCTGTATGCCTCTGTTTAACTCTGTTTCACTCTGTTTCCCTCTGTTTGCCTCTGTTTAACTCTGTTGAATTCTGTATGTCTCTTTTGAACTCTGTTTGCCTCTGTTTCAATCTATTTAACTCTGTTTGCCTGTGTTTAATTCTGTTTAACTCTGTTTGCCACTGTTTAACGCTGTTTAACACTGTTTGCCTCTGTTTAACTCTGTTTATCTCTGTTTAACACTGTTTGCCTCTGTTTAACTCTGTTTAACTCTGTTTACCTCGGTTCAACACTGTTTAACTCTGTTTGCCTCGGTTGAACTCTGTTTCACTCTGTTTGCCTCTGTTTACATGTGTTTAACTCTGTTGAACTCTTTTTATCTCTGTTCAACTCTGTTTGCCTCTGTTTCAATCTATTTGACTCTGTTTGCCTCTGTTCAACTCTGTTTAACCCTGTATGCCTCCGTCTAACTCAGTTTCACTCTGTTTCCCTCTGTTTGCCTCTGTTTAACTCTGTTTAACTCCGTAGAACTGTTTATCTCTGTTGAACTCTGTTTGCCTCTGCTTCAATCTATTTAACTCTGTTTGCCTCTGTCTAATCCTTTTTAAATATGTTTGCCACTGTTTAACTCTATGTAACTCTGTTTGCCTCTGTTCAACTCTGTTCAACTCTGTTTGCCTCGGTTTAATTCTGTTTCACTCTGTTTCCCTCTGTTTACCTCTGTTTAACTCTTTTGAACTCTGTTTATCTCTGTTCAACTCTGTTTGCCTCTGTTTCAATACATTTAACTCTGTTTGCCTCTGTTTAACTCTGTTTCACTCTGTTTCCCGCTGTTTGCCTCTGTTTAACTCTGTTGAACTCTGTATGTCTCTGTTGAACTCTGTTTGCCACTGTTTAACTCTATTTAACTCTCTTTGCCTCTGTTTAACGCTGTTTAACTCTGTTTGCCTCTGTTTAACTCTGTATGCCTCTTTTAACTCTGTTGAACTCTGTTGGCCTCTGTTCA
This sequence comes from Isurus oxyrinchus, assembly GCA_026770705.1. Taxonomy (NCBI): domain Eukaryota; kingdom Metazoa; phylum Chordata; class Chondrichthyes; order Lamniformes; family Lamnidae; genus Isurus; species Isurus oxyrinchus. The sequence goes on from JANJGN010002699.1 coordinate 45,072, forward strand.
TCTCTTTTTAACTCTGTTTGCCTCAGTTTAATTCTGTTTAAATCTGTTCGCCTCTATTTAACTCTATTTAACTCTGTTTGCTTCTGTTTAACGCTGTTTAACTCTGTTTCCCTCTGTTTAACTCAGTTTAACTCTCTAATACTCTGTTTCACTCTGTTGAACTCTGTTTGCCTCTGTTTAACTCTGTTTGCCTCTGTTTAATTCTGTTTAACTCTGTTTGCCTCTGTTCAACTCTGTTTAATTCTGTTTAACTCTGTATGGATCTGTTTTACTCTATTTCACTCTGTTTCCCTCTGTTTGCCTCTGTTAAACTCTGTTTAACTCTGTTGAACTCTGATATCTCTGTTCAACTCTGTTTCCATCTGTTTCAATCTATTTAACTCTGTTTGCCTCTGTTCAACTCTGTTTAACTCTGCCTGCCTCGGTTTAACTCTGTTTCACTCTGTTTCCCTCTGTTTACCTCTGTTTAACTCGGTTTAACTCTGCTGAACTCTGTTTATCTCTGTTGAAATCTGTATGCCTCTGTTGAACTCGGTTTAAATCTGTTGAACTCTGTTTTTCTCTGTTGAAATCTGCTTGCCTCTCTTTCAATCTATTTAACGCTGTTTAACTCTGTTTAACTCTATTTTCCTCCATTTAACTATGTTTAACTCTGTTTGCCTCCGTTCAACTCTGTTTAACTCTATTTGCCTCTGTTTAAATCTGTTTCACTCTATTTCCCTCTGTTTCCCTCTGTTTAACTCTGCGTAACTCTGTTGAACTCTGTTTATTTCTGTTGAACTCTGTTTGCCTCTGTTTCAAACTATTTAACTCTGTTTGCCTCTGTTCAACTCTGTTTCACTCTGTATGCCTCTGTTTAACTCTGTTTCACTGTTTCCCTCTGTTTGCATCTGTTTAACTCTGCTTAACTCTGTTGGACTCTGTTTATCTCTGTTGAACTCTGCTTGCCTCTGTTTCAATCTATTTAACTCTGTTTGCCACTTTTTAAATCTGTTTAACTCCGATTGCCTCTGTTTAACTCTGTTAAACTCTGTTTGCCTCTGTTCAACTCACTTCAACTCTGTTTCCCTCGGTTTTACTCTGTTTCACTCTGTTTCCCTCTGTTTACATGTGTTTAACTCTGTTGAAGTCTGTTTATCTCTGTTCAACTCTGTTTGCGTCTGTTTCAATCTACTTAACTCTGGTTGCCTCTGTTCAACTCTGTTTAACTCTGTATGCCTCTGTTTAACTCTGTTTCACTCTGTTTCCCTCTGTTTGCCTCTGTTTAACTCTGTTGAATTCTGTATGTCTCTTTTGAACTCTGTTTGCCTCTGTTTCAATCTATTTAACTCTGTTTGCCTGTTTTTAATTCTGTTTAACTCTGTTTGCCACTGTTTAACTCTACTTAACTCTGTTTGCCTCTGTTTAACGCTGTTTAACTCTGTTTGCCTCTGTTTGCCTCTGTTTAACTCTGTTTATCTCTGTTTAACACTGTTTGCCTCTGTTTAACTCTGTTTAACTCTGTTTACCTCGGTTCAACACTGTTTAACTCTGTTTGCCTCGGTTGAACTCTGTTTCACTCTGTTTGCCTCTGTTTACATGTGTTTAACTCTGTTGAACTCTTTTTATCTCTGTTCAACTCTGTTTGCCTCTGTTTCAATCTATTTGACTCTGTTTGCCTCTGTTCAACTCTGTTTAACGCTGTATGCCTCCGTCTAACTCAGTTTCACTCTGTTTCCCTCTGTTTGCCTCTGTTTAACTCTGTTTAACTCCGTAGAACTGTTTATCTCTGTTGAACTCTGTTTGCCTCTGTTTCAATCTATTTAACTCTGTTTGCCTCTGTTTAATCCTTTTTAACTATGTTTGCCACTGTTTAACTCTATTTAACTCTGTTTGCCTCTGTTCAACTCTGTTCAACTCTGTTTGCCTCGGTTTAATTCTGTTTCACTCTGTTTCCCTCTGTTTACCTCTGTTTAACTCTTTTGAACTCTGTTTATCTCTGTTCAACTCTGTTTGCCTCTGTTTCAATACATTTAACTCTGTTTGCCTCTGTTTAACTCTGTTTCACTCTGTTTCCCGCTGTTTGCCTCTGTTTAACTCTGTTGAACTCTGTATGTCTCTGTTGAACTCTGTTTGCCACTGTTTAACTCTATTTAACTCTCTTTGCCTCTGTTTAACGCTGTTTAACTCTGTTTGCCTCTGTTTAACTCTGTTTAACTCTGTATGCCTCTTTTAACTCTGTTGAACTCTGTTTGCCTCTGTTTAATTCTGTTTAAATCTGTTTGCCTCTATTTAACTCTATTTAACTCTGTTTGCTTCTGTTTAACGCTGTTTAACTCTGTTTGCCTCTGTTTAACTCAGTTTAACTCTCTAATACTCTGTTTAACTCTGTTGAACTCTGTTTGCCTCTGTTTAACTCTGTTTGCCTCTGTTTAACTCTGTTTAACTCTGTTTGCCTCTGTTCAACTCTGTTTAATTCTGTTTAACTCTGTATGGCTCTGTTTTACTCTATTTCACTCTGTTTCCCTCTGTTTGCCCCTGTTCAACTCTGTTTAACTCTTTGGAACTCTGTTTGCCTCTGTTTAACTCTGTTTAAATCAGTTTAACTCTGTTTAAATCTGTTCAAATCTGTTGACCTCTGTTTGCTTATGTTTAACTCTGTTCGCCTCTCTTTACCTGTGTTTAACTCTGTTTATCTCTGTTTAACACTGTTTGCCTCTGTTTAACTCTGTTTAACTCTGTTTACCGCTGTTCAACTCTGTTTAACTCTGTTTGACTCGGTTTAACTCTGTTTCACTCTGTTTCCCTCTGTTTACATCCTTTTAACTCTGTTGAACTCTTTATATCTCTGTTCAACTCTGTTTGCCTCTGTTTCAATCCATTTGACTCTATTTGCCTCTATTCAACTCTTTTTATCGCTGTATGCCTCCGTCTAACTCTGTTTCACTCTGTTTCCCTCTGTTTGCCTCTGTTTAACTCTGTTTAACTCTGTTGAACTCTGTTTGCCTATGTTTCAATCTATTTAACTCTGTTTGCCTCTGTTTAATTCTGTTTAACTCTGTTTGCCTCTGTTTAACTCTATTTAACTCTGTTTGCCTCTGTTTCACGCTGTTTAACTCTGTTTGCCTCTGTTTAACTCTGTTGAACTCTGTTTGCCTCTGTTAAACTCTGTTTAACTCTGTTGAACTCTGATATCTCTGTTCAACTCTGTTTCCATCTGTTTCAATCTATTTAACTCTGTTTGCCTCTGTTCAACTCTGTTTAACTCTGCCTGCCTCGGTTTAACTCTGTTTCACTCTGTTTCCCTCTGTTTACCTCTGTTTAACTCGGTTTAACTCTGCTGAACTCTGTTTATCTCTGTTGAAATCTGTTTGCCTCTGTTGAACTCGGTTTAAATCTGTTGAACTCTGTTTATCTCTGTTGAAATCTGCTTGCCTCTCTTTCAATCTATTTAACGCTGTTTAACTCTGTTTAACTCTATTTTCCTCCATTTAACTATGTTTAACTCTGTTTGCCTCCGTTCAACTCTGTTTAACTCTATTTGCCTCTGTTTAAATCTGTTTCACTCTATTTCCCTCTGTTTAACTCTGCGTAACTCTGTTGAACTCTGTTTATTTCTATTGAACTCTGTTTGCCTCTGTTTCAAACTATTTAACTCTGTTTGCCTCTGTTCAACTCTGTTTCACTCTGTATGCCTCTGTTTAACTCTGTTTCACTGTTTCCCTCTGTTTGCATCTGTTTAACTCTGCTTAACTCTGTTGGACTCTGTTTATCTCTGTTGAACTCTGCTTGCCTCTGTTTCAATCTATTTAACTCTGTTTGCCACTTTTTAAATCTGTTTAACTCCGATTGCCTCTGTTTAACTCTGTTTGCCTCTGTTCAACTCACTTCAACTCTGTTTCCCTCGGTTTTACTCTGTTTCACTCTGTTTCCCTCTGTTTACATGTGCTTAACTCTGTTGAACTCTGTTTATCTCTGTTCAACTCTGTTTAACTCTGTATGCCTCTGTTTAACTCTGTTTAACTCTGTTTCCCTCTGTTTGCCTCTGTTTAACTCTGTTGAACTCTGTATGTCTCTTTTGAACTCTGTTTGCCTCTGTTTCAGTCTATTTAACTCTATTTGCCTGTGTTTAATTCTGTTTAACTCTATTTAACTCTGTTTGCTCTGTTTAACGCTGTTTAACTCTGTTTGCCTCTGTTTTACTCTGTTTAACTCTGTTTATCTCTGTTTAACACTGTTTGCCTCTGTTTAACTCTGTTTACCTCGGTTCAACACTGTTTAACTCTGTTTGCCTCGGTTGAACTCTGTTTCACTCTGTTTGCCTCTGTTTACATGTGTTTAACTCTGTTGAACTCTTTTTATCTCTGTTCAACTCTGTTTGCCTCTGTTTCAATCTATTTGACTCTGTTTGCCTCTGTACAACTCTGTTTCCATCTGTTTCAATCTATTTAACTCTGTTTGCCCCTGTTCAACTCTGTTTAACTCTGCCTTCCTCGGTTTAACTCTGTTTCACTCTGTTTACCTCTGTTTAACTCGGTTTAACTCTGCTGAACTCTGTTTATCTCTGTTGAAATCTGTTTGCCTCTGTTGAACTCGGTTTAAATCTGTTGAACTCTGTTTTTCTCTGTTGAAATCTGCTTGCCTCTCTTTCAATCTATTTAATGCTGTTTAACTCTGTTTAACTCTATTTTCCTCCATTTAACTATGTTTAACTCTTTTTGCCTCCGTTCAACTCTGTTTAACTCTATTTGCCTCTATTTAAATCTGTTTCACTCTATTTCCCTCTGTTTCCCTCTGTTTAACTCTGCGTAACTCTGTTGAACTCTGTTTATTTCTGTTGAACTCTGTTTGCCTCTGTTTCAAACTATTTAACTCTGTTTGCCTCTGTTCAACTCTGTTTCACTCTGTATGCCTCTGTTTAACTCTGTTTCACTGTTTCCCTCTGTTTGCATCTGTTTAACTCTGCTTAACTCTGTTGGACTCTGTTTATCTCTGTTGAACTCTGCTTGCCTCTGTTTCAATCTATTTAACTCTGTTTGCCACTTTTTAAATCTGTTTAACTCCGATTGCCTCTGTTTAACTCTGTTTAACTCTGCTTGCCTCTGTTCAACTCACTTCAACTCTGTTTCCCTCGGTTTTACTCTGTTTCACTCTGTTTCCCTCTGTTTACATGTGTTTAACTCTGTTGAACTCTGTTTATCTCTGTTCAACTCTGTTTGCGTCTGTTTCAATCTATTTAACTCTGGTTGCCTCTGTTCAACTCTGTTTAACTCTGTATGCCTCTGTTTAACTCTGTTTCACTCTGTTTCCCTCTGTTTGCCACTGTTTAACTCTGTTGAATTCTGTATGTCTCTTTTGAACTCTGTTTGCCTCTGTTTCAATCTATTTAACTCTGTTTGCCTGTCTTTAATTCTGTTTAACTCTGTTTGCCTCTGTTTGCCTCTGTTTAACTCTGTTTATCTCTGTTTAACACTGTTTGCCTCTGTTTAACTCTGTTTAACTCTGTTTACCTCGGTTCAACACTGTTTAACTCTGTTTGCCTCGGTTGAACTCTGTTTCACTCTGTTTGCCTCTGTTTACATGTGTTTAACTCTGTTGAACTCTTTTTATCTCTGTTCAACTCTGTTTGCCTCTGTTTCAATCTATTTGACTCTGTTTGCCTCTGTTCAACTCTGTTTAACGCTGTATGCCTCCGTCTAACTCAGTTTCACTCTGTTTCCCTCTGTTTGCCTCTGTTTAACTCTGTTTAACTCCGTAGAACTGTTTATCTCTGTTGAACTCTGTTTGCCTCTGTTGCAATCTATTTAACTCTGTTTGCCTCTGTTTAATCCTTTTTAACTATGTTTGCCACTGTTTAACTCTATTTAACTCTGTTTGCCTCTGTTCAACTCTGTTCAACTCTGTTTGCCTCGGTTTAATTCTGTTTCACTCTGTTTCCCTCTGTTTACCTCTGTTTAACTCTTTTGAACTCTGTTTATCTCTGTTCAACTCTGTTTGCCTCTGTTTCAATACATTTAACTCTGTTTGCCTCTGTTGAACTCTGTATGTCTCTGTTGAACTCTGTTTGCCACTGTTTAACTCTATTTAACTCTCTTTGCCTCTGTTTAACGCTGTTTAACTCTGTTTGCCTCTGTTTAACTCTGTATGCCTCTTCTAACTCTGTTGAACTCTGTTGGCCTCTGTTCATCTCTTTTTAACTCTGTTTGCCTCAGTTTAATTCTGTTTAAATCTGTTTGCCTCTATTTAACTCTATTTAACTCTGTTTGCTTCTGTTTAACGCTGTTTAACTCTGTTTGCCTCTGTTTAACTCAGTTTAACTCTCTAATACTCTGTTTAACTCTGTTGAACTCTGTTTGCCTCTGTTTAACTCTGTTTGCCTCTGTTTAATTCTGTTTAACTCTGTTTGCCTCTGTTCAACTCTGTTTAATTCTGTTTAACTCTGTATGGATCTGTTTTACTCTATTTCACTCTGTTTCCCTCTGTTTGCCTCTGTTAAACTCTGTTTAACTCTGTTGAACTCTGATATCTCTGTTCAAATCTGTTTCCATCTGTTTCAATCTATTTAACTCTGTTTGCCTCTGTTCAACTCTGTTTAACTCTGCCTGCCTCGGTTTAACTCTGTTTCACTCTGTTTCCCTCTGTTTACCTCTGTTTAACTCGGTTTAACTCTGCTGAACTCTGTTTATCTCTGTTGAAATCTGTATGCCTCTGTTGAACTCGGTTTAAATCTGTTGAACTCTGTTTTTCTCTGTTGAAATCTGCTTGCCTCTCTTTCAATCTATTTAACGCTGTTTAAAGCTGTTTAACTCTATTTTCCTTCATTTAACTATGTTTAACTCTGTTTGCCTCCGTTCAACTCTGTTTAACTCTATTTGCCTCTGTTTAAATCTGTTTCACTCTATTTCCCTCTGTTTCCCTCTGTTTAACTCTGCGTAACTCTGTTGAACTCTGTTTATTTCTGTTGAACTCTGTTTGCCTCTGTTTCAAACTATTTAACTCTGTTTGCCTCTGTTCAACTCTGTTTCACTCTGTATGCCTCTGTTTAACTCTGTTTCACTGTTTCCCTCTGTTTGCATCTGTTTAACTCTGCTTAACTCTGTTGGACTCTGTTTATCTCTGTTGAACTCTGCTTGCCTCTGTTTCAATCTATTTAACTCTGTTTGCCACTTTTTAAATCTGTTTAACTCCGATTGCCTCTGTTTAACTCTGTTAAACTCTGTTTGCCTCTGTTCAACTCACTTCAACTCTGTTTCCCTCGGTTTTACTCTGTTTCACTCTGTTTCCCTCTGTTTACATGTGCTTAACTCTGTTGATGTCTGTTTATCTCTGTTCAACTCTGTTTGCGTCTGTTTCAATCCATTTAACTCTGGTTGCCTCTGTTCAACTCTGTTTAACTCTGTATGCCTCTGTTTAACTCTGTTTCACTCTGTTTCCCTCTGTTTGCCTCTGTTTAACTCTGTTGAATTCTGTATGTCTCTTTTGAACTCTGTTTGCCTCTGTTTCAATCTATTTAACTCTGTTTGCCTGTGTTTAATTCTGTTTAACTCTGTTTGCCACTGTTTAACGCTGTTTAACTCTGTTTGCCTCTGTTTAACTCTGTTTATCTCTGTTTAACACTGTTTGCCTCTGTTTAACTCTGTTTAACTCTGTTTACCTCGGTTCAACACTGTTTAACTCTGTTTGCCTCGGTTGAACTCTGTTTCACTCTGTTTGCCTCTGTTTACATGTGTTTAACTCTGTTGAACTCTTTATATCTCTGTTCAACTCTGTTTGCCTCTGTTTCAATCCATTTGACTCTATTTGCCTCTATTCAACTCTTTTTATCGCTGTATGCCTCCGTCTAACTCTGTTTCACTCTGTTTCCCTCTGTTTGCCTCTGTTTAACTCTGTTTAACTCTGTTGAACTGTGTTTGCCTATGTTTCAATCTATTTAACTCTGTTTGCCTCTGTTTAACTCTGTTGAACTCTGTTTGCCTCTGTTAAACTCTGTTTAACTCTGTTGAACTCTGATATCTCTGCTCAACTCTGTTTCCATCTGTTTCAATCTATTTAACTCTGTTTGCCTCTGTTTACATGTGTTTAACTCTGTTGAACTCTTTTTATCTCTGTTCAACTCTGTTTGCCTCTGTTTCAATCTATTTGACTCTGTTTGCCTCTGTTCAACTCTGTTTAACGCTGTATGCCTCCGTCTAACTCAGTTTCACACTGTTTCCCTCTGTTTGCCTCTGTTTAACTCTGTTTAACTCCGTAGAACTGTTTATCTCTGTTGAACTCTGTTTGCCTCTGCTTCAATCTATTTAACTCTGTTTGCCTCTGTCTAATCCTTTTTAACTATGTTTGCCACTGTTTAACTCTATGTAACTCTGTTTGCCTCTGTTCAACTCTGTTCAACTCTGTTTGCCTCGGTTTAATTCTGTTTCACTCTGTTTCCCTCTGTTTACCTCTGTTTAACTCTTTTGAACTCTGTTTATCTCTGTTCAACTCTGTTTGCCTCTGTTTCAATACATTTAACTCTGTTTGCCTCTGTTTCACTCTGTTTCCCGCTGTTTGCCTCTGTTTAACTCTGTTGAACTCTGTATGTCTCTGTTGAACTCTGTTTGCCACTGTTTAACTCTATTTAACTCTCTTTGCCTCTGTTTAACGCTGTTTAACTCTGTTTGCCTCTGTTTAACTCTGTTTAACTCTGTATGCCTCTTTTAACTCTGTTGAACTCTGTTGGCCTCTGTTCATCTCTTTTTAACTCTGTTTGCCTCAGTTTAATTCTGTTTAAATCTGTTTGCCTCTATTTAACTCTATTTAACTCTGTTTGCTTCTGTTTAACTCTGTTGAACTTTGTTTGCCTCTGTTTAACTCTGTTTGCCTCTGTTTAATTCTGTTTAACTCTGTTTGCCTCTGTTCAACTCTGTTTACTTCTGTTTAACTCTGTATTGATCTGTTTTACTCTATTTCACTCTGTTTCCCTCTGTTTGCCTCTGTTAAACTCTGTTTAACTCTGTTGAACTCTGATATCTCTGTTCAACTCTGTTTCCATCTGTTTCAATCTATTTAACTCTGTTTGCCTCTGTTCAACTCTGTTTAACTCTGCCTGCCTCGTTTTAACTCTGTTTCACTCTGTTTCCCTCTGTTTACCTCTGTTTAACTCGGTTTAACTCTGCTGAACTCTGTTTATCTCTGTTGAAATCTGTATGCCTCTGTTGAACTCGGTTTAAATCTGTTGAACTCTGTTTTTCTCTGTTGAAATCTGCTTGCCTCTCTTTCAATCTATTTAACGCTGTTTAACTCTGTTTAACTCTATTTTCCTCCATTTAACTATGTTTAACTCTGTTTGCCTCCGTTCAACTCTGTCTAACTCTATTTGCCTCTGTTTAAATCTGTTTCACTCTATTTCCCTCTGTTTCCCTCTGTTTAACTCTGCGTAACTCTGTTGAACTCTGTTTATTTCTGTTGAACTCTGTTTGCCTCTGTTTCAAACTATTTAACTCTGTTTGCCTCTGTTCAACTCTGTTTCACTCTGTATGCCTCTGTTTAACTCTGTTTCACTGTTTCCCTCTGTTTGCATCTGTTTAACTCTGCTTAACTCTGTTGGACTCTGTTTATCTCTGTTGAACTCTGCTTGCCTCTGTTTCAATCTATTTAACTCTGTTTGCCACTTTTTAAATCTGTTTAACTCCGATTGCCTCTGTTTAACTCTGTTAAACTCTGTTTGCCTCTGTTCAACTCACTTCAACTCTGTTTCCCTCGGTTTTACTCTGTTTCACTCTGTTTCCCTCTGTTTACATGTGTTTAACTCTGTTGAAGTCTGTTTATCTCTGTTCAACTCTGTTTGCGTCTGTTTCAATCTATTTAACTCTGGTTGCCTCTGTTCAACTCTGTTTAACTCTGTATGCCTCTGTTTAACTCTGTTTCACTCTGTTTCCCTCTGTTTGCCTCTGTTTAACTCTGTTGAATTCTGTATGTCTCTTTTGAACTCTGTTTGCCTCTGTTTCAATCTATTTAACTCTGTTTGCCTGTGTTTAATTCTGTTTAACTCTGTTTGCCACTGTTTAACGCTGTTTAACTCTGTTTGCCTCTGTTTAACTCTGTTTATCTCTGTTTAACACTGTTTGCCTCTGTTTAACTCTGTTTAACTCTGTTTACCTCGGTTCAACACTGTTTAACTCTGTTTGCCTCGGTTGAACTCTGTTTCACTCTGTTTGCCTCTGTTTACATGTGTTTAACTCTGTTGAACTCTTTTTATCTCTGTTCAACTCTGTTTGCCTCTGTTTCAATCTATTTGACTCTGTTTGCCTCTGTTCAACTCTGTTTAACGCTGTATGCCTCCGTCTAACTCAGTTTCACTCTGTTTCCCTCTGTTTGCCTCTGTTTAACTCTGTTTAACTCCGTAGAACTGTTTATCTCTGTTGAACTCTGTTCGCCTCTGCTTCAATCTATTTAACTCTGTTTGCCTCTGTCTAATCCTTTTTAACTATGTTTGCCACTGTTTAACTCTATGTAAATCTGTTTGCCTCTGTTCAACTCTGTTCAACTCTGTTTGCCTCGGTTTGATTCTGTTTCACTCTGTTTCCCTCTGTTTACCTCTGTTTAACTCTTTTGAACTCTGTTTATCTCTGTTCAACTCTGTTTGCCTCTGTTTCAATACATTTAACTCTGTTTGCCTCTGTTTAACTCTGTTTCACTCTGTTTCCCGCTGTTTGCCTCTGTTTAACTCTGTTGAATTCTGTATGTCTCTTTTGAACTCTGTTTGCCTCTGTTTCAATCTATTTAACTCTGTTTGCCTGTGTTTAATTCTGTTTAACTCTGTTTGCCACTGTTTAACGCTGTTTAACTCTGTTTGCCTCTGTTTAACTCTGTTTCACTCTGTTTGCCTCTGTTTACATGTGTTTAACTCTGTTGAACTCTTTTTATCTCTATTCAACTCTGTTTGCCTCTGTTTCAATCTATTTGACTCTGTTCAACTCTGTTTAACGCTGTATGCCTCCGTCTAACTCAGTTTCACTCTGTTTCCCTCTGTTTGCCTCTGTTTAACTCTGTTTAACTCCGTAGAACTGTTTATCTCTGTTGAACTCTGTTTGCCTCTGCTTCAATCTATTTAACTCTGTTTGCCTCTGTCTAATCCTTTTTAACTATGTTTGCCACTGTTTAACTCTATGTAACTCTGTTTGCCTCTGTTCAACTCTGTTCAACTCTGTTTGCCTCGGTTTAATTCTGTTTCACTCTGTTTCCCTCTGTTTACCTCTGTTTAACTCTTTTGAACTCTGTTTATCTCTGTTCAACTCTGTTTGCGTCTGTTTCAATACATTTAACTCTGTTTGCCTCTGTTTAACTCTGTTTCACTCTGTTTCCCGCTGTTTGCCTCTGTTTAACTCTGTTGAATTCTGTATGTCTCTTTTGAACTCTGTTTGCCTCTGTTTCAATCTATTTAACTCTGTTTGCCTGTGTTTAATTCTGTTTAACTCTGTTTGCCACTGTTTAACGCTGTTTAACTCTGTTTGCCTCTGTTTAACTCTGTTTATCTCTGTTTAACACTGTTTGCCTCTGTTTAACTCTGTTTAACTCTGTTTACCTCGGTTCAACACTGTTTAACTCTGTTTGCCTCGGTTGAACTCTGTTTCACTCTGTTTGCCTCTGTTTACATGTGTTTAACTCTGTTGAACTCTTTTTATCTCTGTTCAACTCTGTTTGCCTCTGTTTCAATCTATTTGACTCTGTTTTCCTCTGTTCAACTCTGTTTAACGCTGTATGCCTCCGTCTAACTCAGTTTCACTCTGTTTCCCTCTGTTTGTCTCTGTTTAACTCTGTTTAACTCCGTAGAACTGTTTATCTCTGTTGAACTCTGTTTGCCTCTGCTTCAATCTATTTAACTCTGTTTGCCTCTGTTTAATCCTTTTTAACTATGTTTGCCACTGTTTAACTCTATGTAACTCTGTTTGCCTCTGTTCAACTCTGTTCAACTCTGTTTGTCTCGGTTTAATTCTGTTTCACTCTGTTTCCCTCTGTTTACCTCTGTTTAACTCTTTTGAACTCTGTTTATCTCTGTTCAACTCTGTTTGCCTCTGTTTCAATACATTTAACTCTGTTTGCCTCTGTTTAACTCTGTTTCACTCTGTTTCCCGCTGTTTGCCTCTGTTTAACTCTGTTGAACTCTGTATGTCTCTGTTGAACTCTGTTTGCCACTGTTTAACTCTATTTAACTCTCTTTGCCTCTGTTTAACGCTGTTGAACTCTGTTGGCCTCTGTTCATCTCTTTTTAACTCTGTTTGCCTCAGTTTAATTCTGTTTAAATCTGTTTGCCTCTATTTAACTCTATTTAACTCTGTTTGCTTCTGTTTAACGCTGTTTAACTCTGTTTGCCTCTGTTTAACTCAGTTTAACTCTCTAATACTCTGTTTAACTCTGTTGAACTCTGTTTGCCTCTGTTTAACTCTGTTTGCCTCTGTTTAATTCTGTTTAACTCTGTTTGCCTCTGTTCAACTCTGTTTACTTCTGTTTAACTCTGTATGGATCTGGTTTACTCTATTTCACTCTGTTTCCCTCTGTTTGCCCCTGTTCAACTCTGTTTAACTCTTTGGAACTCTGTTTGCCTCTGTTTAACTCTGTTTAAATCAGTTTAACTCTGTTTAAATCTGTTCAAATCTGTTGACCTCTGTTTGCTTATGTTTAACTCTGTTCGCCTCTCTTTACCTGTGTTTAACTCTGTTTATCTCTGTTTAACACTGTTCGCCTCTGTTTAACTCTGTTTAACTCTGTTTCCCTCTGTTTACATGTGTTTAACTCTGTTGAACTCTTTATATCTCTGTTCAACTCTGTTTGCCTCTGTTTCAATCCATTTGACTCTATTTGCCTTTATTCAACTCTTTTTATCGCTGTATGCCTCCGTCTAACTCTGTTTCACTCTATTTCCCTCTGTTTGCCTCTGTTTAACTCTGTTTAACTCTGTTGAACTCTGTTTGCCTATGTTTCAATCTATTTAACTCTGTTTGCCTCTGTTTAATTCTGTTTAACCCTGTTTGCCTCTTTTAACTCTATTTAACTCTGTTTGCCTCTGTTTCACGCTGTTTAACTCTGTTTGCCTCTGTTTAACTCTGTTGAACTCTGTTTGCCTCTGTTAAACTCTGTTTAACTCTGTTGAACTCTGATATCTCTGCTCAACTCTGTTTCCATCTCTTTCAATCTATTTAACTCTGTTTGCCTCTGTTCAACTCTGTTTAACTCTGCCTGCCTCGGTTTAACTCTGTTTCACTCTGTTTCCCTCTGTTTACCTCTGTTTAACTCGGTTTAACTCTGCTGAACTCTGTTTATCTCTGTTGAAATCTGTTTGCCTCTGTTGAACTCGGTTTAAATCTGTTGAACTCTGTTTATCTCTGTTGAAATCTGCTTGCCTCTCTTTCAATCTATTTAACGCTGTTTAACTTTGTTTAACTCTATTTTCCTCTATTTAACTATGTTTAACTCTGTTTGCCTCCGTTCAACTCTGTTTAACTCTATTTGCCTCTGTTTAAATCTGTTTCACTCTATTTCCCTCTGTTTCCCTCTGTTTAACTCTGCGTAACTCTGTTGAACTCTGTTTATTTCTGTTGAACTCTGTTTGCCTCTGTTTCAAAGGATTTAACTCTGTTTGCCTCTGTTCAACTCTGTTTCACTCTGTATGCCTCTGTTTAACTCTGTTTCACTGTTTCCCTCTGTTTGCATCTGTTTAACTCTGCTTAACTCTGTTGGACTCTGTTTATCTCTGTTGAACTCTGCTTGCCTCTGTTTCAATCTATTTAACTCTGTTTGCCACTTTTTAAATCTGTTTAACTCCGATTGCCTCTGTTTAAATCTGTTTAACTCTGTTTGCCTCTGTTCAACTCACTTCAACTCTGTTTCCCTCGGTTTTACTCTGTTTCACTCTGTTTCCCTCTGTTTACATGTGTTTAACTCTGTTGAAGTCTGTTTATCTCTGTTCAACTCTGTTTGCGTCAGTTTCAATCAATTTAACTCTGGTTGCCTCTGTTCAACTCTGTTTAACTCTGTATGCCTCTGTTTAACTCTGTTTCACTCTGTTTCCCTCTGTTTGCCTCTGTTTAACTCTGTGGAATTCTGTATGTCTCTTTCGAACTCTGTTTGTCTCTGTTTCAATCTATTTAACTCTGTTTGCCTGTGTTTAATTCTGTTTAACTCTGTTTGCCACTGTTTAACTCTATTTAACTCTGTTTGCCTCTGTTTAACGCTGTTTAACTCTGTTTGCCTCTGTTTAACTCTGTTTAAGACTGTTTATCTCTGTTTAAGACTGTTTGCCTCTGTTTAACTCTGTTTAATTCTGTTTACCTCGGTTCAACACTGTTTAACTTTGTTTGCCTCGGTTGAACTCTGTTTCACTCTGTTTCCCTCTGTTTGCCTCTGTTTAACTCTGTTTAACTCCCTAGAACTGTTTATCTCTGTTGAACCCTGTTTGCCTCTGTTTAATCCTTTTTAACTATGTTTGCCACTGTTTAACTCTATTTAACTCTGTTTGCCTCTGTTCAACTCTGTTCAACTCTGTTTGCCTCGGTTTAATTCTGTTTCACTCTGTTTCCCTCTGTTTACCTCTGTTTAACTCTTTTGAACTCTGTTTATATCTGCTCAACTCTGTTTGCCTCTGTTTCAAAACATTTAACTCTGTTTACCTCTGTTTAACTTTGTTTCACTCTGTTTCCCGCTGTTTGCCTCTGTTTAACTCTGTTGAACTCTGTATGTCTCTGTTGAACTCTGTTTGCCACTGTTTAACTCTATTTAACTCTCTTTGCCTCTGTTTAACGCTGTTTAACTCTGTTTGCCTCTGTTTAACTCTGTTTAACTCTGTATGCCTCTTTTAACTCTGTTGAACTCTGTTTGCCTCTGTTCATCTCTTTTTAACTCTGTTTGCCTCAGTTTAATTCTGTTTAAATCTGTTTGCCTCTATTTAACTCTATTTAACTCTGTTTGCTTCTGTTTAACTCTGTTTGCCTCTGTTTAACTCTGTTTAACTCTCTCATACTCTGTTTAACTCTGTTGAACTCTGTTTGCCTCTGTTTAACTCTGTTTGACTCTGTTTCACTCTGTTTAACTCTGTTTGCCTCTGTTCAACTGTGTTTATCTCTGTTTAACTCTGTATGGCTCTGTTTAACTCTATTTCAAACTGTTTCCCTCTATTTGCCCCTGTTCAACTCTGTTTAACTCTTTCGAACTCTGTTTGCCTCTGTTTAACTCTGTTTGCCTCTGTTTAACTCTGTTTCAATCAGTTTAACTCTGTTTGACTCTGTTCAACTCTGTTGAACTCTGTTTGCCTATGTTTAACTATGTTTAACTCTGTTCGCCTCTCTTTTCCTCTGTTTAACTCTGTTTCATCTCTGTTTAATACTGTTTGCCTCTGTTTAACTCTGTTTAACTCTGTTTGCCGCTGTTCAACTCTGTTTAACTCTGTTTGCCACGGTTTAACTCTGTTTCACTCTGTTTCCCTCTGTTTACATGTGTTTAACTCTGTTGAACTCTTTTTATCTCTGTTCAACTCTGTTTGCCTCTGTTTCAATCTATTTGACTCTGTTTGCCTCTGTTGAACTCTGTTTAACGCTGTATGCCTCTATCTAACTCTGTTTGCCTCTGTTTCCCACTGTTTGCCTCTGTTTAACTCTGTTTAATTCTGTTGAATTCTTTTTATCTCTGTTCAACTCTGTTGCCTCTGTTTCAATCTATTTAACTCTGTTTGCCTCTGTTTAATTCTGATTAAATCTGTTTGCCTCTGTTTAACTCCATTTAACTCTATTTGCCTCTGTTTCACGCTGCTAACTCTGTTTGCCTCTGTTTAACTCTGTTGAACTCTGTTTGCATCTGTTTAACTCGGATTAACTCTGTTGAACTCTGATATCTCTGTTCAACTCTGTTTCCCTCTGTTTCAATCTATTAAACTCTGTTTGCCTCTGTTCAACTCTGTTTAACTCTGCCTGCCTCTGTTTAATTCCGTTTCACTCTGTTTCCCACTTTTTTCCTCTGTTTAACTCGGTTTAACTCTGCTGAAATCTGTTTATCTCTGTTGAACTCTGTTTGCCTCTGTTGAACTCGGTTTAACTCTGTTTAACTCTGTTTGCCTCTGCTCAACTCTGTTTAACACTGTTTGCCTCTGTTTAACTCTATTTAACTCTGTTTGCCTCTGTTTACATGTGTTTAACTCTGTTGAACTCTGTTTATCTCTGTTCAACTCTGTTTGCCTCTGTTTCAATCTATTTGACTCTGTTTGCCTCTGTTCAACTCTGTTTAAAGCTGTATGCCTCCGTCTAACTCTGTTTCACTCTGTTTCCCTCTGTTTGCCTCTGTTAAACTCTGTTTAACTCCATAGAACTGCTTATCACTGTTGAACTCTGTTTCCCTCTGTTTCAATCTATTTAACTCTGTTTTTCTCTGTTTAATTCTTTTTAACTATGTTTGCCACTGTTTAACTCTATTTAACTCTGTTTGCCTCTGTTCAACTCTTTTCAACTCTGTTTGCCTTGGTTTAATACTGTTTAACTCTGTTTAACTCTATTTTCCTCCATTTAACTATGTTTAACTCTGTTTGCCTCCGTTCAACTCTGTTTAACTCTATTTGCCTCTGTTTAAATCTGTTTCTCTCTATTTCCCTCTGTTTCCCTCTGTTTAACTCTGCGTAACTCTGTTGAACTCTGTTTATTTCTGTTGAACTCTGTTTGCCTCTGTTTCAAAGGATTTAACTCTGTTTGCCTCTGTTCAACTCTGTTTAACTCTGCCTGCCTCTGTTTAATTCCGTTTCACTCTGTTTCCCACTGTTTACCTCTGTTTAACTCGGTTTAACTCTGCTGAAATCTGTTTATCTCTGT
>JANJGN010002700.1:0-61792 GCA_026770705.1 Isurus oxyrinchus
TGCACATTCAGAAACTGATCACAAGACATCCAAAACCTCGTATCAACAACTCCAGAAATTCACCACATCTCCAAAGGCACATCACAGTGTTTCCAAAGTCTCATTATAGCACCTTCAAAAAACAAACACAACGCCAAAATACTTATCAAAACACCATCAAAACCTCTTCATAACACTTCCAAAAACTCATCATAACACCTTCAAAAACTTATTACAACACCTTCAAAAACTCATCACAACACATTCAAAATCTCACCACAACACTTCCAAAAACTGATCACAACACCATCAAAAACTAATCACCTTGCTTCCAAAAACTCATCATAACCCCTTCAAAAACTCATTTGAACAATGCCAAAAGCTCATCACAAAGCCTCCAAAAGCTCATCGCAAAATCACCAGAAAACTCATCACAACATCTCCAAAAACTTATTGTTGCACATTCAGAAACGCATCGCAACACATCCAAAACATGATCCCAACATCTCCAAAAATTCATCACACCACAAACTCTTCATACCATCAAAGGAATATCACAGTGTCTCCAAAGTCTCCTCACGAGACCTTCAAAAACTCAACACAATGCCAAAAAACTCATTACAACACCATCAAAAGCTCTTCATAATGATTACAAAAACTCTTCATAAGCCCTTCAAAAACACATTTGAACAATTCCAAAAACTCATCACAAAGCCTCGAAAAGCTCAACACAAAATCACACAAAACTCATCACAACACCTCCAAATATTCATCACAATACCTTCAAAGACCCACCACAACCCTTCAAAATCAGATCACAACAACTTCAAAAACTCATCACAACACCATCAAAAACTCAACATATCCAAAACCTCAGCAAAACACCTCAAACTCATCTCAACACAATCAGAACTCATCACATTACCAAAAATCTCATCACAACACCAAGAGATCATCACAGCACCTTCAGAAACTGTTCACAGCACCTTTAGAAACTGATCACAACACCTCCAAAAACTGATCACAACACCTTCAAAGACCCACCACAACCCTTCAAAATCAGATCACAACAACTTCAAAAACTCACAATAACATCTCCAAAACCTCATCGCAAAAATTCCCAAAACTCATCACAACAATTCTAAAATTCATCACAACACATCTAAAAGCTGATTGCAACATCTCCAAAAATTCATCACAATACCACAAATTCATTACAACGCCTCCAAAGGCATATCACAATGTCTCCAAAAACTGAGTACAATGTCTTCAAAAGCTCAAAATAACAACAAGAACTAATCACAAAACCATCAAAAACTCAACATATCCAAAACCTCAGCAAAACACCACAAACTCATCTCAACACAATCAGAACTCATCACATTATAAAAAAACTCATCACAACACCAAAGCTCAGCACTGCACCTTCAGAAACTGTTCACAGCACCTTTAGAATCTGACCACAACACCTCCAAAACCTCATCGCTAAAAATTCCAAAAACTCATCACAACACTTTCTAAAATGCATCACAACACATCCAAAAACTGATTGCAACATCTCCAAAAATTCATCACAATAGCAATAATTCATTAAACCACCTCCAAAGGCACATTGCAACGTCTCCAAAATCTCAGCACAACATCAGCAAAAACTCAATGCAACAACAAAAATTCATCACAACACTTTCAAAAACCTCATTGCTGCACATTCAGAAACTGATCACAAGACATCCAAAACCTCGTACCAAAAACTCCAGAAATTCACCACATCTCCAAAGGCACATCACAGTGTTTCCAAAGTCTCATTATAGCACCTTCGAAAACCAAACACAACGCCAAAATACTTATCAAAACACCATCAAAACCTCTTCATAACACTTCCAAAAACTCATCATAACACCTTCAAAAACATATTACAACACCTTCAAAAACTCATCACAACACATTCAAAATCTCACCACAACACTTCCAAAAACTGATCACAACACCATCAAAAACTAATCACATCGCTTCCAAAATCTCATCATAACCCCGTCAAAAACTCATTTGAACAATTCCAAAAGCTCATCCCAAAGCCTCCAAAAGCTCATCGCTAAATGACCCAACAATCATCACAACACCTCCAAATATTCATCACAACACCTTCAAAGACCCACCACAACCCTTCAAAATCAGATCACAACAACTTCAAAAACTCACAATAACATCTCCAAAACCTCATCGCAAAAATTCCCAAAACTCATCACAACAATTCTAAAATTCATCACAACACATCTAAAAGCTGATTGCAACATCTCCAAAAATTCATCACAATACCACAAATTCATTACAACGCCTCCAAAGGCATATCACAATGTCTCCAAAAACTAAGTACAATGTCTTCAAAAGCTCAAAATAACAACAAAAAAAAATCACAACACCATCAAAAACTCAACATATGCAAAACCTCAGCAAAACACCACAAACTCATCGCAAAACAATCAGAACTCATCACATTACCAAAAAACTCATCACAACACCAAGAGCTCATTACAGCACCTTCAGAATCTGTTCACAGCACCTTTAGAAACTGATCACAACACCTCCAAAAACTGATCACAACACTTTCAAAGACCAACCACAACCCTTCAAAATCAAATCACAACAACTTCAGAAACTCACAATAACATCTCCAAAACCTCATCGCAAAAATTCCCAAAACTCATCACAACAATTCTAAAATTCATGACAACACATCTACAAGCAGATTGCAACATCTCCAAAAATTCAACACAATACCAGAAATTCATTACAACGCCTCCAAAGGCATATCACAATGTCTCCAAAAACTGAGTACAATGTCTTCAAAAGCTCAAAATAACAACAAAAGATAATCACAACACCATCAAAAACTCAACATATCCAAAACCTCAGCAAAACACCTCAAACTCATCTCAACACAATCAGAACTCATCACATTACCAAAAATCTCATCACAACACCAAGAGATCATCACAGCACCTTCAGAAACTGTTCACAGCACCTTTAGAAACTGATCACAACACCTCCAAAAACTGATCACAACACCTTCAAAGACCCACCACAACCCTTCAAAATCAGATCACAACAACTTCAAAAACTCACAATAACATCTCCAAAACCTCATCGCAAAAATTCCCAAAACTCATCACAACAATTCTAAAATTCATCACAACACATCTAAAAGCTGATTGCAACATCTCCAAAAATTCATCACAATACCACAAATTCATTACAACGCCTCCAAAGGCATATCACAATGTCTCCAAAAACAGAGTGCAATGTCTTCAAAAGCTCAAAATAACAACAAGAACTAATCACAAAACCATCAAAAACTCAACATATCCAAAACCTCAGCAAAACACCACAAACTCATCTCAACACAATCAGAACTCATCACATTACCAAAAAACTCGTCACAACACCAAAGCTCATCACTGCACCTTCAGAAACTGTTCACAGCACCTTTAGAATCTGACCACAACACTTCCAAAAACTGATCACAACACCATCAAAAACTAATCACCTCGCTTCCAAAAACTCATCATAAACCATTCAAAAACTCATTTGAACAATTCCAAAAGCTCATCACAAAGCCTCCAAAAGCTCATCGCAAAATCAGCCAACACTCATCAAAACACCTCCAAATATTCATCACAACACTTTCAAAGACCCACCACAACCCTTCGAAATCAGATCACAACGACTTCAAAAACTGAAAATAACACCTCCAAAACCTCATCGCAAAAATTCCAAAAACTCCTCACAACAATTCTAAGATTAATCAAAAACACCAAAAGCTGATTGCAACATCTCCAAATATTCATCACAACACCTTCACAAACCCACCACAATCTTTCAAAATCGGATCACAACAACTTCAAAAACTCACATTAACATCTCCAAAACCTCATCGCAAAAATTCCAAAAACTCATCACAACAATTTCTAAAAATCATCACAACACATCCAAAAACTGATTGCAACATCCCCAAAAATTCATCACAATAGCAATAATTCATTAAACCACTTCCAAAGGCACATTGCAACGTCTCCAAAATCTCAGCACAACATCAGCAAAAACTCAATCCAACAACAAAAATTCATCACAACACTTTCAAAAACCTCATTGCTGCACATTCAGAAACTGATCACAAGACATCCAAAACCTCGTATCAACAACTCCAGAAATTCACCACATCTCCAAAGGCACATCACAGTGTTTCCAAAGTCTCATTATAGCACCTTCAAAAAACAAACACAACGCCAAAATACTTATCAAAACACCATCAAAACCTCTTCATAACACTTCCAAAAACTCATCATAACACCTTCAAAAACTTATTACAACACCTTCAAAAACTCATCACAACACATTCAAAATCTCACCACAACACTTCCAAAAACTGATCACAACACCATCAAAAACTAATCACCTTGCTTCCAAAAACTCATCATAACCCCTTCAAAAACTCATTTGAACAATGCCAAAAGCTCATCACAAAGCCTCCAAAAGCTCATCGCAAAATCACCAGAAAACTCATCACAACATCTCCAAAAACTTATTGTTGCACATTCAGAAACGCATCGCAACACATCCAAAACATGATCCCAACATCTCCAAAAATTCATCACACCACAAACTCTTCATACCATCAAAGGAATATCACAGTGTCTCCAAAGTCTCCTCACGAGACCTTCAAAAACTCAACACAATGCCAAAAAACTCATTACAACACCATCAAAAGCTCTTCATAATGATTACAAAAACTCTTCATAAGCCCTTCAAAAACACATTTGAACAATTCCAAAAACTCATCACAAAGCCTCGAAAAGCTCAACACAAAATCACACAAAACTCATCACAACACCTCCAAATATTCATCACAATACCTTCAAAGACCCACCACAACCCTCCAAAATCAGATCACAACAACTTCAAAAACTCATCACAACACCATCAAAAACTCAACATATCCAAAACCTCAGCAAAACACCTCAAACTCATCTCAACACAATCAGAACTCATCACATTACCAAAAATCTCATCACAACACCAAGAGATCATCACAGCACCTTCAGAAACTGTTCACAGCACCTTTAGAAACTGATCACAACACCTCCAAAAACTGATCACAACACCTTCAAAGACCCACCACAACCCTTCAAAATCAGATCACAACAACTTCAAAAACTCACAATAACATCTCCAAAACCTCATCGCAAAAATTCCCAAAACTCATCACAACAATTCTAAAATTCATCACAACACATCTAAAAGCTGATTGCAACATCTCCAAAAATTCATCACAATACCACAAATTCATTACAACGCCTCCAAAGGCATATCACAATGTCTCCAAAAACTGAGTACAATGTCTTCAAAAGCTCAAAATAACAACAAGAACTAATCACAAAACCATCAAAAACTCAACATATCCAAAACCTCAGCAAAACACCACAAACTCATCTCAACACAATCAGAACTCATCACATTATAAAAAAACTCATCACAACACCAAAGCTCAGCACTGCACCTTCAGAAACTGTTCACAGCACCTTTAGAATCTGACCACAACACCTCCAAAACCTCATCGCTAAAATTCCAAAAACTCATCACAACACTTTCTAAAATGCATCACAACACATCCAAAAACTGATTGCAACATCCCCAAAAATTCATCACAATAGCAATAATTCATTAAACCACCTCCAAAGGCACATTGCAACGTCTCCAAAATCTCAGCACAACATCAGCAAAAACTCAATGCAACAACAAAAATTCATCACAACACTTTCAAAAACCTCATTGCTGCACATTCAGAAACTGATCACAAGACATCCAAAACCTCGTACCAAAAACTCCAGAAATTCACCACATCTCCAAAGGCACATCACAGTGTTTCCAAAGTCTCATTATAGCACCTTCGAAAACCAAACACAACGCCAAAATACTTATCAAAACACCATCAAAACCTCTTCATAACACTTCCAAAAACTCATCATAACACCTTCAAAAACATATTACAACACCTTCAAAAACTCATCACAACACATTCAAAATCTCACCACAACACTTCCAAAAACTGATCACAACACCATCAAAAACTAATCACATCGCTTCCAAAATCTCATCATAACCCCGTCAAAAACTCATTTGAACAATTCCAAAAGCTCATCCCAAAGCCTCCAAAAGCTCATCGCTAAATGACCCAACAATCATCACAACACCTCCAAATATTCATCACAACACCTTCAAAGACCCACCACAACCCTTCAAAATCAGATCACAACAACTTCAAAAACTCACAATAACATCTCCAAAACCTCATCGCAAAAATTCCCAAAACTCATCACAACAATTCTAAAATTCATCACAACACATCTAAAAGCTGATTGCAACATCTCCAAAAATTCATCACAATACCACAAATTCATTACAACGCCTCCAAAGGCATATCACAATGTCTCCAAAAACTGAGTACAATGTCTTCAAAAGCTCAAAATAACAACAAAAAAGAATCACAACACCATCAAAAACTCAACATATGCAAAACCTCAGCAAAACACCACAAACTCATCGCAACACAATCAGAAGTCATCACATTACCAAAAAACTCATCACAACACCAAGAGCTCATTACAGCACCTTCAGAATCTGTTCACAGCACCTTTAGAAACTGATCACAACACCTCCAAAAACTGATCACAACACTTTCAAAGACCCACCACAACCCTTCAAAATCAAATCACAACAACTTCAGAAACTCACAATAACATCTCCAAAACCTCATCGCAAAAATTCCCAAAACTCATCACAACAATTCTAAAATTCATCACAACACATCTACAAGCAGATTGCAACATCTCCAAAAATTCAACACAATACCAGAAATTCATTACAACGCCTCCAAAGGCATATCACAATGTCTCCAAAAACTGAGTACAATGTCTTCAAAAGCTCAAAATAACAACAAAAAAGAATCACAACACCATCAAAAACTCAACATATGCAAAACCTCAGCAAAACACCACAAACTCATCGCAACACAATCAGAAGTCATCACATTACCAAAAAACTCATCACAACACCAAGAGCTCATTACAGCACCTTCAGAATCTGTTCACAGCACCTTTAGAAACTGATCACAACACCTCCAAAAACTGATCACAACACTTTCAAAGACCCACCACAACCCTTCAAAATCAAATCACAACAACTTCAGAAACTCACAATAACATCTCCAAAACCTCATCGCAAAAATTCCCAAAACTCATCACAACAATTCTAAAATTCATCACAACACATCTACAAGCAGATTGCAACATCTCCAAAAATTCAACACAATACCAGAAATTCATTACAACGCCTCCAAAGGCATATCACAATGTCTCCAAAAACTGAGTACAATGTCTTCAAAAGCTCAAAATAACAACAAAAGATAATCACAACACCATCAAAAACTCAACATATCCAAAACCTCAGCAAAACACCTCAAACTCATCTCAACACAATCAGAACTCATCACATTACCCAAAAACTCGTCACAACACCAAAGCTCATCACTGCACCTTCAGAAACTGTTCACAGCACCTTTAGAATCTGACCACAACACTTCCAAAAACTGATCACAACACCATCAAAAACTAATCACCTCGCTTCCAAAAACTCATCATAAACCATTCAAAAACTCATTTGAACAATTCCAAAAGCTCATCACAAAGCCTCCAAAAGCTCATCGCAAAATCAGCCAACACTCATCAAAACACCTCCAAATATTCATCACAACACTTTCAAAGACCCACCACAACCCTTCGAAATCAGATCACAACGACTTCAAAAACTCAAAATAACACCTCCAAAACCTCATCGCAAAAATTCCAAAAACTCCTCACAACAATTCTAAGATTAATCAAAAACACCAAAAGCTGATTGCAACATCTCCAAATATTCATCACAACACCTTCACAAACCCACCACAATCTTTCAAAATCGGATCACAACTTCAAAAACTCACATTAACATCTCCAAAACCTCATCGCAAAAATTCCAAAAACTCATCACAACACTTTCTAAAATTCATCACAACACATCCAAAAACTGATTGCAACATCCCCAAAAATTCATCACAATAGCAATAATTCATTAAACCACCTCCAAAGGCACATTGCAACGTCTCCAAAATCTCAGCACAACATCAGCAAAAACTCAATCCAACAACAAAAATTCATCACAACACTTTCAAAAACCTCATTGCTGCACATTCAGAAACTGATCACAAGACATCCAAAACCTCGTACCAACAACTCCAGAAATTCACCACATCTCCAAAGGCACATCACAGTGTTTCCAAAGTCTCATTATAGCACCTTCAAAAAACAAACACAACGCCAAAATACTTATCAAAACACCATCAAAACCTCTTCATAACACTTCCAAAAACTCATCATAACACCTTCAAAAACTTATTACAACACCTTCAAAAACTCATCACAACACATTCAAAATCTCACCACAACACTTCCAAAAACTGATCACAACACCATCAAAAACTAATCACCTTGCTTCCAAAAACTCATCATAACCCCTTCAAAAACTCATTTGAACAATGCCAAAAGCTCATCACAAAGCCTCCAAAAGCTCATCGCAAAATCACCAGAAAACTCATCACAACATCTCCAAAAACTTATTGTTGCACATTCAGAAACGCATCGCAACACATCCAAAACATGATCCCAACATCTCCAAAAATTCATCACACCACAAACTCTTCATACCATCAAAGGAATATCACAGTGTCTCCAAAGTCTCCTCACGAGACCTTCAAAAACTCAACACAATGCCAAAAAACTCATTACAACACCATCAAAAGCTCTTCATAATGATTACAAAAACTCTTCATAAGCCCTTCAAAAACACATTTGAACAATTCCAAAAACTCATCACAAAGCCTCGAAAAGCTCAACACAAAATCACACAAAACTCATCACAACACCTCCAAATATTCATCACAATACCTTCAAAGACCCACCACAACCCTTCAAAATCAGATCACAACAACTTCAAAAACTCATCACAACACCATCAAAAACTCAACATATCCAAAACCTCAGCAAAACACCTCAAACTCATCTCAACACAATCAGAACTCATCACATTACCAAAAATCTCATCACAACACCAAGAGATCATCACAGCACCTTCAGAAACTGTTCACAGCACCTTTAGAAACTGATCACAACACCTCCAAAAACTGATCACAACACCTTCAAAGACCCACCACAACCCTTCAAAATCAGATCACAACAACTTCAAAAACTCACAATAACATCTCCAAAACCTCATCGCAAAAATTCCCAAAACTCATCACAACAATTCTAAAATTCATCACAACACATCTAAAAGCTGATTGCAACATCTCCAAAAATTCATCACAATACCACAAATTCATTACAACGCCTCCAAAGGCATATCACAATGTCTCCAAAAACTGAGTACAATGTCTTCAAAAGCTCAAAATAACAACAAGAACTAATCACAAAACCATCAAAAACTCAACATATCCAAAACCTCAGCAAAACACCACAAACTCATCTCAACACAATCAGAACTCATCACATTATAAAAAAACTCATCACAACACCAAAGCTCAGCACTGCACCTTCAGAAACTGTTCACAGCACCTTTAGAATCTGACCACAACACCTCCAAAACCTCATCGCTAAAAATTCCAAAAACTCATCACAACACTTTCTAAAATGCATCACAACACATCCAAAAACTGATTGCAACATCCCCAAAAATTCATCACAATAGCAATAATTCATTAAACCACTTCCAAAGGCACATTGCAACGTCTCCAAAATCTCAGCACAACATCAGCAAAAACTCAATGCAACAACAAAAATTCATCACAACACTTTCAAAAACCTCATTGCTGCACATTCAGAAACTGATCACAAGACATCCAAAACCTCGTACCAAAAACTCCAGAAATTCACCACATCTCCAAAGGCACATCACAGTGTTTCCAAAGTCTCATTATAGCACCTTCGAAAACCAAACACAACGCCAAAATACTTATCAAAACACCATCAAAACCTCTTCATAACACTTCCAAAAACTCATCATAACACCTTCAAAAACATATTACAACACCTTCAAAAACTCATCACAACACATTCAAAATCTCACCACAACACTTCCAAAAACTGATCACAACACCATCAAAAACTAATCACATCGCTTCCAAAATCTCATCATAACCCCGTCAAAAACTCATTTGAACAATTCCAAAAGCTCATCCCAAAGCCTCCAAAAGCTCATCGCAAAATGACCCAACAATCATCACAACACCTCCAAATATTCATCACAACACCTTCAAAGACCCACCACAACCCTTCAAAATCAGATCACAACAACTTCAAAAACTCACAATAACATCTCCAAAACCTCATCGCAAAAATTCCCAAAACTCATCACAACAATTCTAAAATTCATCACAACACATCTAAAAGCTGATTGCAACATCTCCAAAAATTCATCACAATACCACAAATTCATTACAACGCCTCCAAAGGCATATCACAATGTCTCCAAAAACTGAGTACAATGTCTTCAAAAGCTCAAAATAACAACAAAAAAGAATCACAACACCATCAAAAACTCAACATATGCAAAACCTCAGCAAAACACCACAAACTCATCGCAACACAATCAGAACTCATCACATTACCAAAAAACTCATCACAACACCAAGAGCTCATTACAGCACCTTCAGAATCTGTTCACAGCACCTTTAGAAACTGATCACAACACCTCCAAAAACTGATCACAACACTTTCAAAGACCCACCACAACCCTTCAAAATCAAATCACAACAACTTCAGAAACTCACAATAACATCTCCAAAACCTCATCGCAAAAATTCCCAAAACTCATCACAACAATTCTAAAATTCATCACAACACATCTACAAGCAGATTGCAACATCTCCAAAAATTCAACACAATACCAGAAATTCATTACAACGCCTCCAAAGGCATATCACAATGTCTCCAAAAACTGAGTACAATGTCTTCAAAAGCTCAAAATAACAACAAAAAATAATCACAACACCATCAAAAACTCAACATATCCAAAACCTCAGCAAAACACCTCAAACTCATCTCAACACAATCAGAACTCATCACATTACCAAAAATCTCATCACAACACCAAGAGCTCATCACAGCACCTTCAGAATCTGTTCACAGCACCTTTAGAAACTGATCACAACACCTCCAAAAACTGATCACAACACCTTCAAAGACCCACCACAACCCTTCAAAATCAGATCACAACAACTTCAAAAACTCACAATAACATCTCCAAAACCTCATCGCAAAAATTCCCAAAACTCATCACAACAATTCTAAAATTCATCACAACACATCTAAAAGCTGATTGCAACATCTCCAAAAATTCATCACAATACCACAAATTCATTACAACGCCTCCAAAGGCATATCACAATGTCTCCAAAAACAGAGTGCAATGTCTTCAAAAGCTCAAAATAACAACAAGAACTAATCACAAAACCATCAAAAACTCAACATATCCAAAACCTCAGCAAAACACCACAAACTCATCTCAACACAATCAGAACTCATCACATTACCAAAAAAACTCGTCACAACACCAAAGCTCATCACTGCACCTTCAGAAACTGTTCACAGCACCTTTAGAATCTGACCACAACACTTCCAAAAACTGATCACAACACCATCAAAAACTAATCACCTCGCTTCCAAAAACTCATCATAAACCATTCAAAAACTCATTTGAACAATTCCAAAAGCTCATCACAAAGCCTCCAAAAGCTCATCGCAAAATCAGCCAACACTCATCAAAACACCTCCAAATATTCATCACAACACTTTCAAAGACCCACCACAACCCTTCGAAATCAGATCACAACGACTTCAAAAACTCAAAATAACACCTCCAAAACCTCATCGCAAAAATTCCAAAAACTCCTCACAACAATTCTAAGATTAATCAAAAACACCAAAACCTGATTGCAACATCTCCAAATATTCACCACAACACCTTCAAAGACCCACCACAATCCTTCAAAATCAGATCACAACAACTTCAAAAACTCACATTAACATCTCCAAAACCTCATCGCAAAAATTCCAAAAACTCATCACAACACTTTCTAAAATTCATCACAACACATCCAAAAACTGATTGCAACATCCCCAAAAATTCATCACAATAGCAATAATTCATTAAACCACCTCCAAAGGCACATTGCAACGTCTCCAAAATCTCAGCACAACATCAGCAAAAACTCAATCCAACAACAAAAATTCATCACAACACTTTCAAAAACCTCATTGCTGCACATTCAGAAACTGATCACAAGACATCCAAAACCTCGTACCAACAACTCCAGAAATTCACCACATCTCCAAAGGCACATCACAGTGTTTCCAAAGTCTCATTATAGCACCTTCAAAAAACAAACACAACGCCAAAATACTTATCAAAACACCATCAAAACCTCTTCATAACACTTCCAAAAACTCATCATAACACCTTCAAAAACTTATTACAACACCTTCAAAAACTCATCACAACACATTCAAAATCTCACCACAACACTTCCAAAAACTGATCACAACACCATCAAAAACTAATCACCTTGCTTCCAAAAACTCATCATAACCCCTTCAAAAACTCATTTGAACAATGCCAAAAGCTCATCACAAAGCCTCCAAAAACTCATCGCAAAATCACCAGAAAACTCATCACAACATCTCCAAAAACTTATTGTTGCACATTCAGAAACGCATCGCAACACATCCAAAACATGATCCCAACATCTCCAAAAATTCATCACACCACAAACTCTTCATACCATCAAAGGAATATCACAGTGTCTCCAAAGTCTCCTCACGAGACCTTCAAAAACTCAACACAATGCCAAAAAACTCATTACAACACCATCAAAAGCTCTTCATAATGATTACAAAAACTCTTCATAAGCCCTTCAAAAACACATTTGAACAATTCCAAAAACTCATCACAAAGCCTCGAAAAGCTCAACACAAAATCACACAAAACTCATCACAACACCTCCAAATATTCATCACAATACCTTCAAAGACCCACCACAACCCTCCAAAATCAGATCACAACAACTTCAAAAACTCATCACAACACCATCAAAAACTCAACATATCCAAAACCTCAGCAAAACACCTCAAACTCATCTCAACACAATCAGAACTCATCACATTACCAAAAATCTCATCACAACACCAAGAGAACATCACAGCACCTTCAGAAACTGTTCACAGCACCTTTAGAAACTGATCACAACACCTCCAAAAACTGATCACAACACCTTCAAAGACCCACCACAACCCTTCAAAATCAGATCACAACAACTTCAAAAACTCACAATAACATCTCCAAAACCTCATCGCAAAAATTCCCAAAATTCATCACAACAATTCTAAAATTCATCACAACACATCTAAAAGCTGATTGCAACATCTCCAAAAATTCATCACAATACCACAAATTCATTACAACGCCTCCAAAGGCATATCACAATGTCTCCAAAAACTGAGTACAATGTCTTCAAAAGCTCAAAATAACAACAAGAACTAATCACAAAACCATCAAAAACTCAACATATCCAAAACCTCAGCAAAACACCACAAACTCATCTCAACACAATCAGAACTCATCACATTATAAAAAAACTCATCACAACACCAAAGCTCAGCACTGCACCTTCAGAAACTGTTCACAGCACCTTTAGAATCTGACCACAACACCTCCAAAACCTCATCGCTAAAAATTCCAAAAACTCATCACAACACTTTCTAAAATGCATCACAACACATCCAAAAACTGATTGCAACATCCCCAAAAATTCATCACAATAGCAATAATTCATTAAACCACCTCCAAAGGCACATTGCAACGTCTCCAAAATCTCAGCACAACATCAGCAAAAACTCAATGCAACAACAAAAATTCATCACAACACTTTCAAAAACCTCATTGCTGCACATTCAGAAACTGATCACAAGACATCCAAAACCTCGTACCAAAAACTCCAGAAATTCACCACATCT
This sequence comes from Isurus oxyrinchus, assembly GCA_026770705.1. Classification (NCBI taxonomy): domain Eukaryota; kingdom Metazoa; phylum Chordata; class Chondrichthyes; order Lamniformes; family Lamnidae; genus Isurus; species Isurus oxyrinchus. The sequence goes on from JANJGN010002700.1 coordinate 14,136, forward strand.
CCAAAGGCACATCACAGTGTTTCCAAAGTCTCATTATAGCACCTTCGAAAACCAAACACAACGCCAAAATACTTATCAAAACACCATCAAAACCTCTTCATAACACTTCCAAAAACTCATCATAACACCTTCAAAAACATATTACAACACCTTCAAAAACTCATCACAACACATTCAAAATCTCACCACAACACTTCCAAAAACTGATCACAACACCATAAAAAACTAATCACAGCGCTTCCAAAATCTCATCATAACCCCGTCAAAAACTCATTTGAACAATTCCAAAAGCTCATCCCAAAGCCTCCAAAAGCTCATCGCTAAATGACCCAACAATCATCACAACACCTCCAAATATTCATCACAACACCTTCAAAGACCCACCACAACCCTTCAAAATCAGATCACAACAACTTCAAAAACTCACAATAACATCTCCAAAACCTCATCGCAAAAATTCTCAAAACTCATCACAACAATTCTAAAATTCATCACAACACATCTAAAAGCTGATTGCAACATCTCCAAAAATTCATCACAATACCACAAATTCATTTCAACGCCTCCAAAGGCATATCACAATGTCTCCAAAAACTGAGTACAATGTCTTCAAAAGCTCAAAATAACAACAAAAAAGAATCACAACACCATCAAAAACTCAACATATGCAAAACCTCAGCAAAACACCACAAACTCATCGCAACACAATCAGAAGTCATCACATTACCAAAAAACTCATCACAACACCAAGAGCTCATTACAGCACCTTCAGAATCTGTTCACAGCACCTTTAGAAACTGATCACAACACCTCCAAAAACTGATCACAACACTTTCAAAGACCCACCACAACCCTTCAAAATCAAATCACAACAACTTCAGAAACTCACAATAACATCTCCAAAACCTCATCGCAAAAATTCCCAAAACTCATCACAACAATTCTAAAATTCATCACAACACATCTACAAGCAGATTGCAACATCTCCAAAAATTCAACACAATACCAGAAATTCATTACAACGCCTCCAAAGGCATATCACAATGTCTCCAAAAACTGAGTACAATGTCTTCAAAAGCTCAAAATAACAACAAAAAATAATCACAACACCATCAAAAACTCAACATATCCAAAACCTCAGCAAAACACCTCAAACTCATCTCAACACAATCAGAACTCATCACATTACCAAAAATCTCATCACAACACCAAGAGCTCATCACAGCACCTTCAGAAACTGTTCACAGCACCTTTAGAAACTGATCACAACACCTCCAAAAACTGATCACAACACCTTCAAAGACCCACCACAACCCTTCAAAATCAGATCACAACAACTTCAAAAACTCACAATAACATCTCCAAAACCTCATCGCAAAAATTCCCAAAACTCATCACAACAATTCTAAAATTCATCACAACACATCTAAAAGCAGATTGCAACATCTCCAAAAATTCATCACAATACCACAAATTCATTACAACGCCTCCAAAGGCATATCACAATGTCTCCAAAAACAGAGTGCAATGTCTTCAAAAGCTCAAAATAAAAACAAGAACTAATCACAAAACCATCAAAAACTCAACATATCCAAAACCTCAGCAAAACACCACAAACTCATCTCAACACAATCAGAACTCATCACATTACCAAAAAACTCGTCACAACACCAAAGCTCATCACTGCACCTTCAGAAACTGTTCACAGCACCTTTAGAATCTGACCACAACACTTCCAAAAACTGATCACAACACCATCAAAAACTAATCACCTCGCTTCCAAAAACTCATCATAAACCATTCAAAAACTCATTTGAACAATTCCAAAAGCTCATCACAAAGCCTCCAAAAGCTCATCGCAAAATCAGCCAACACTCATCAAAACACCTCCAAATATTCATCACAACACTTTCAAAGACCCACCACAACCCTTCGAAATCAGATCACAACGACTTCAAAAACTCAAAATAACACCTCCAAAACCTCATCGCAAAAATTCCAAAAACTCCTCACAACAATTCTAAGATTAATCAAAAACACCAAAAGCTGATTGCAACATCTCCAAATATTCATCACAATACCTTCACAAACCCACCACAATCTTTCAAAATCGGATCACAACAACTTCAAAAACTCACATTAACATCTCCAAAACCTCATCGCAAAAATTCCAAAAACTCATCACAACACTTTCTAAAATTCATCACAACACATCCAAAAACTGATTGCAACATCCCCAAAAATTCATCACAATAGCAATAATTCATTAAACCACCTCCAAAGGCACATTGCAACGTCTCCAAAATCTCAGCACAACATCAGCAAAAACTCAATCCAACAACAAAAATTCATCACAACACTTTCAAAAACCTCATTGCTGCACATTCAGAAACTGATCACAAGACATCCAAAACCTCGTACCAACAACTCCAGAAATTCACCACATCTCCAAAGGCACATCACAGTGTTTCCAAAGTCTCATTATAGCACCTTCAAAAAACAAACACAACGCCAAAATACTTATCAAAACACCATCAAAACCTCTTCATAACACTTCCAAAAACTCATCATAACACCTTCAAAAACTTATTACAACACCTTCAAAAACTCATCACAACACATTCAAAATCTCACCACAACACTTCCAAAAACTGATCACAACACCATCAAAAACTAATCACATCGCTTCCAAAATCTCATCATAACCCCTTCAAAAACTCATTTGAACAATTCCAAAAGCTCATCACAAAGCCTCCAAAAGCTCATCGCAAAATGACCCAACACTCATCATAACACCTCCAAATATTCATCACAACACCTTCAAAGAACCAACACAACCCTTCAAAATCAGATCACAACAACTTCAAAAACTCACAATAACATCTCCAAAACCTCATCGCAAAAATTCCCAAAACTCATCACAACAATTCTGAAATTCATCACAACACATCTAAAAGCTGATTGCAACATCTCCAAAAATTCATCACAATACCACAAATTCATTACAACGCCTCCAAAGGCATATCACAATGTCTCCAAAAACTGAGTACAATGTCTTCAAAAGCTCAAAATAACAACAAGAACTAATCACAACACCATCAAAAACTCAACATATCCAAAACCTCAGCAAAACACCACAAACTCATCTCAACACAATCAGAACTCATCACATTACCAAAAAACTCATCACAACACCAAGAGCTCATCACTGCACCTTCAGAACTTGTTCACAGCACCTTTAGAATCTGATCACAACACCTCCAAAAACTGATCACAACACCTTGAAATTCTCACCACAACACTTCCAAAAACTGATCACAACACCATCAAAAATAATCACCTCGCTTCCAAAAACTCATCATAAACCCTTCAAAAACTCATTTGAACAATTCCAAAAGCTCATCACAAAGCCTCCAAAAGCTCATCACAAAATCAGCCAACACTCATCAAAACACCTCCAAATATTCATCACAACACTTTCAAAGACCCACCACAACCCTTCGAAATCAGATCACAACGACTTCAAAAACTCAAAATAACACCTCCAAAACCTCATCGCAAAAATTCCAAAAACTCCTCACAACAATGCTAAGATTAATCAAAATCACCAAAACCTGATTGCAACATCTCCAAATATTCATCACAACACCTTCAAAGACCCACCACAATCCTTCAAAATCAGATCACAACAACTTCAAAAACTCACATTAACATCTCCAAAACCTCATCGCAAAAATTCCAAAAACTCATCACAACACTTTCTAAAATGCATCACAACACATCCAAAAACTGATTGCAACATCCCCAAAAATTCATCACAATAGCAATAATTCATTAAACCACCTCCAAAGGCACATTGCAACGTCTCCAAAATCTCAGCACAACATCAGCAAAAACTCAATCCAACAACAAAAATTCATCACAACACTTTCAAAAACCGCATTGCTGCACATTCAGAAACTGATCACAAGACATCCAAAACCTCGTACCAAAAACTCCAGAAATTCACCACATCTCCAAAGGCACATCACAGTGTTTCCAAAGTCTCATTATAGCACCTTCAAAAACCAAACACAACGCCAAAATACTTATCAAAACACCATCAAAACCTCTTCATAACACTTCCAAAAACTCATCATAACACCTTCAAAAACATATTACAACACCTTCAAAAACTCATCACAACACATTCAAAATCTCACCACAACACTTCCAAGAACTGATCACAACACCTTCAAAAACTAATCACATCGCTTCCAAAATCTCATCATAACCCCTTCAAAAACTCATTTGAACAATTCCAAAAGCTCATCACAAAGCCTCCAAAAGCTCATCGCAAAATGACCCAACACTCATCATAACACCTCCAAATATTCATCACAACACCTTCAAAGACCCAACACAACCCTTCAAAATCAGATCACAACAACTTCAAAAACTCACAATAACATCTCCAAAACCTCATCGCAAAAATTCCCAAAACTCATCACAACAATTCTAAAATTCATCACACTCATCTAAAAAGCTGATTGCAACATCTCCAAAAATTCATCACAATACCACAAATACATTACAACGCCTCCAAAGGCATATCACAATGTCTCCAAAAACTGAGTACAAGGTCTTCAAAAGCTCAAAATAACAACAAAAACTAATCACAACACCATCAAAAACTCAACATATCCAAAACCTCAGCAAAACACCACAAACTCATCTCAACACAATCGGAACTCATCACATTACCAAAAAAAACTCATCACAACACCAAGAGCTCATCACAGCACCTTCAGAAACTGTTCACAGCACCTTTAGAAACTGATCACAACACCTGCAAAAACTGATCACAACACCTTCAAAATCTCACCACAGCACTTCCAAAAACTTATCACAACACCATCAAAAACAAATCACATCGCTTCCAAAATCTCATCATAACCCCGTCAAAAACTCATTTGAACAATTCCAAAAGCTCATCCCAAAGCCTCCAAAAGCTCATCGCTAAATGACCCAACAATCATCACAACACCTCCAAATATTCATCACAACACCTTCAAAGACCCACCACAACCCTTCAAAATCAGATCACAACAACTTCAAAAACTCACAATAACATCTCCAAAACCTCATCGCAAAAATTCCCAAAACTCATCACAACAATTCTAAAATTCATCACAACACATCTAAAAGCTGATTGCAACATCTCCAAAAATTCATCACAATACCACAAATTCATTACAACGCCTCCAAAGGCATATCACAATGTCTCCAAAAACTGAGTACAATGTCTTCAAAAGCTCAAAATAACAACAAAAAAGAATCACAACACCATCAAAAACTCAACATATGCAAAACCTCAGCAAAACACCACAAACTCATCGCAACACAATCAGAAGTCATCACATTACCAAAAAACTCATCACAACACCAAGAGCTCATTACAGCACCTTCAGAATCTGTTCACAGCACCTTTAGAAACTGATCACAACACCTCCAAAAACTGATCACAACACTTTCAAAGACCCACCACAACCCTTCAAAATCAAATCACAACAACTTCAGAAACTCACAATAACATCTCCAAAACCTCATCGCAAAAATTCCCAAAACTCATCACAACAATTCTAAAATTCATCACAACACATCTACAAGCAGATTGCAACATCTCCAAAAATTCAACACAATACCAGAAATTCATTACAACGCCTCCAAAGGCATATCACAATGTCTCCAAAAACTGAGTACAATGTCTTCAAAAGCTCAAAATAACAACAAAAAAGAATCACAACACCATCAAAAACTCAACATATGCAAAACCTCAGCAAAACACCACAAACTCATCGCAACACAATCAGAAGTCATCACATTACCAAAAAACTCATCACAACACCAAGAGCTCATTACAGCACCTTCAGAATCTGTTCACAGCACCTTTAGAAACTGATCACAACACCTCCAAAAACTGATCACAACACTTTCAAAGACCCACCACAACCCTTCAAAATCAAATCACAACAACTTCAGAAACTCACAATAACATCTCCAAAACCTCATCGCAAAAATTCCCAAAACTCATCACAACAATTCTAAAATTCATCACAACACATCTACAAGCAGATTGCAACATCTCCAAAAATTCAACACAATACCAGAAATTCATTACAACGCCTCCAAAGGCATATCACAATGTCTCCAAAAACTGAGTACAATGTCTTCAAAAGCTCAAAATAACAACAAAAGATAATCACAACACCATCAAAAACTCAACATATCCAAAACCTCAGCAAAACACCTCAAACTCATCTCAACACAATCAGAACTCATCACATTACCCAAAAACTCGTCACAACACCAAAGCTCATCACTGCACCTTCAGAAACTGTTCACAGCACCTTTAGAATCTGACCACAACACTTCCAAAAACTGATCACAACACCATCAAAAACTAATCACCTCGCTTCCAAAAACTCATCATAAACCATTCAAAAACTCATTTGAACAATTCCAAAAGCTCATCACAAAGCCTCCAAAAGCTCATCGCAAAATCAGCCAACACTCATCAAAACACCTCCAAATATTCATCACAACACTTTCAAAGACCCACCACAACCCTTCGAAATCAGATCACAACGACTTCAAAAACTCAAAATAACACCTCCAAAACCTCATCGCAAAAATTCCAAAAACTCCTCACAACAATTCTAAGATTAATCAAAAACACCAAAAGCTGATTGCAACATCTCCAAATATTCATCACAACACCTTCACAAACCCACCACAATCTTTCAAAATCGGATCACAACTTCAAAAACTCACATTAACATCTCCAAAACCTCATCGCAAAAATTCCAAAAACTCATCACAACACTTTCTAAAATTCATCACAACACATCCAAAAACTGATTGCAACATCCCCAAAAATTCATCACAATAGCAATAATTCATTAAACCACCTCCAAAGGCACATTGCAACGTCTCCAAAATCTCAGCACAACATCAGCAAAAACTCAATCCAACAACAAAAATTCATCACAACACTTTCAAAAACCTCATTGCTGCACATTCAGAAACTGATCACAAGACATCCAAAACCTCGTACCAACAACTCCAGAAATTCACCACATCTCCAAAGGCACATCACAGTGTTTCCAAAGTCTCATTATAGCACCTTCAAAAAACAAACACAACGCCAAAATACTTATCAAAACACCATCAAAACCTCTTCATAACACTTCCAAAAACTCATCATAACACCTTCAAAAACTTATTACAACACCTTCAAAAACTCATCACAACACATTCAAAATCTCACCACAACACTTCCAAAAACTGATCACAACACCATCAAAAACTAATCACCTTGCTTCCAAAAACTCATCATAACCCCTTCAAAAACTCATTTGAACAATGCCAAAAGCTCATCACAAAGCCTCCAAAAGCTCATCGCAAAATCACCAGAAAACTCATCACAACATCTCCAAAAACTTATTGTTGCACATTCAGAAACGCATCGCAACACATCCAAAACATGATCCCAACATCTCCAAAAATTCATCACACCACAAACTCTTCATACCATCAAAGGAATATCACAGTGTCTCCAAAGTCTCCTCACGAGACCTTCAAAAACTCAACACAATGCCAAAAAACTCATTACAACACCATCAAAAGCTCTTCATAATGATTACAAAAACTCTTCATAAGCCCTTCAAAAACACATTTGAACAATTCCAAAAACTCATCACAAAGCCTCGAAAAGCTCAACACAAAATCACACAAAACTCATCACAACACCTCCAAATATTCATCACAATACCTTCAAAGACCCACCACAACCCTTCAAAATCAGATCACAACAACTTCAAAAACTCATCACAACACCATCAAAAACTCAACATATCCAAAACCTCAGCAAAACACCTCAAACTCATCTCAACACAATCAGAACTCATCACATTACCAAAAATCTCATCACAACACCAAGAGATCATCACAGCACCTTCAGAAACTGTTCACAGCACCTTTAGAAACTGATCACAACACCTCCAAAAACTGATCACAACACCTTCAAAGACCCACCACAACCCTTCAAAATCAGATCACAACAACTTCAAAAACTCACAATAACATCTCCAAAACCTCATCGCAAAAATTCCCAAAACTCATCACAACAATTCTAAAATTCATCACAACACATCTAAAAGCTGATTGCAACATCTCCAAAAATTCATCACAATACCACAAATTCATTACAACGCCTCCAAAGGCATATCACAATGTCTCCAAAAACTGAGTACAATGTCTTCAAAAGCTCAAAATAACAACAAGAACTAATCACAAAACCATCAAAAACTCAACATATCCAAAACCTCAGCAAAACACCACAAACTCATCTCAACACAATCAGAACTCATCACATTATAAAAAAACTCATCACAACACCAAAGCTCAGCACTGCACCTTCAGAAACTGTTCACAGCACCTTTAGAATCTGACCACAACACCTCCAAAACCTCATCGCTAAAAATTCCAAAAACTCATCACAACACTTTCTAAAATGCATCACAACACATCCAAAAACTGATTGCAACATCCCCAAAAATTCATCACAATAGCAATAATTCATTAAACCACTTCCAAAGGCACATTGCAACGTCTCCAAAATCTCAGCACAACATCAGCAAAAACTCAATGCAACAACAAAAATTCATCACAACACTTTCAAAAACCTCATTGCTGCACATTCAGAAACTGATCACAAGACATCCAAAACCTCGTACCAAAAACTCCAGAAATTCACCACATCTCCAAAGGCACATCACAGTGTTTCCAAAGTCTCATTATAGCACCTTCGAAAACCAAACACAACGCCAAAATACTTATCAAAACACCATCAAAACCTCTTCATAACACTTCCAAAAACTCATCATAACACCTTCAAAAACATATTACAACACCTTCAAAAACTCATCACAACACATTCAAAATCTCACCACAACACTTCCAAAAACTGATCACAACACCATCAAAAACTAATCACATCGCTTCCAAAATCTCATCATAACCCCGTCAAAAACTCATTTGAACAATTCCAAAAGCTCATCCCAAAGCCTCCAAAAGCTCATCGCAAAATGACCCAACAATCATCACAACACCTCCAAATATTCATCACAACACCTTCAAAGACCCACCACAACCCTTCAAAATCAGATCACAACAACTTCAAAAACTCACAATAACATCTCCAAAACCTCATCGCAAAAATTCCCAAAACTCATCACAACAATTCTAAAATTCATCACAACACATCTAAAAGCTGATTGCAACATCTCCAAAAATTCATCACAATACCACAAATTCATTACAACGCCTCCAAAGGCATATCACAATGTCTCCAAAAACTGAGTACAATGTCTTCAAAAGCTCAAAATAACAACAAAAAAGAATCACAACACCATCAAAAACTCAACATATGCAAAACCTCAGCAAAACACCACAAACTCATCGCAACACAATCAGAACTCATCACATTACCAAAAAACTCATCACAACACCAAGAGCTCATTACAGCACCTTCAGAATCTGTTCACAGCACCTTTAGAAACTGATCACAACACCTCCAAAAACTGATCACAACACTTTCAAAGACCCACCACAACCCTTCAAAATCAAATCACAACAACTTCAGAAACTCACAATAACATCTCCAAAACCTCATCGCAAAAATTCCCAAAACTCATCACAACAATTCTAAAATTCATCACAACACATCTACAAGCAGATTGCAACATCTCCAAAAATTCAACACAATACCAGAAATTCATTACAACGCCTCCAAAGGCATATCACAATGTCTCCAAAAACTGAGTACAATGTCTTCAAAAGCTCAAAATAACAACAAAAAATAATCACAACACCATCAAAAACTCAACATATCCAAAACCTCAGCAAAACACCTCAAACTCATCTCAACACAATCAGAACTCATCACATTACCAAAAATCTCATCACAACACCAAGAGCTCATCACAGCACCTTCAGAATCTGTTCACAGCACCTTTAGAAACTGATCACAACACCTCCAAAAACTGATCACAACACCTTCAAAGACCCACCACAACCCTTCAAAATCAGATCACAACAACTTCAAAAACTCACAATAACATCTCCAAAACCTCATCGCAAAAATTCCCAAAACTCATCACAACAATTCTAAAATTCATCACAACACATCTAAAAGCTGATTGCAACATCTCCAAAAATTCATCACAATACCACAAATTCATTACAACGCCTCCAAAGGCATATCACAATGTCTCCAAAAACAGAGTGCAATGTCTTCAAAAGCTCAAAATAACAACAAGAACTAATCACAAAACCATCAAAAACTCAACATATCCAAAACCTCAGCAAAACACCACAAACTCATCTCAACACAATCAGAACTCATCACATTACCAAAAAAACTCGTCACAACACCAAAGCTCATCACTGCACCTTCAGAAACTGTTCACAGCACCTTTAGAATCTGACCACAACACTTCCAAAAACTGATCACAACACCATCAAAAACTAATCACCTCGCTTCCAAAAACTCATCATAAACCATTCAAAAACTCATTTGAACAATTCCAAAAGCTCATCACAAAGCCTCCAAAAGCTCATCGCAAAATCAGCCAACACTCATCAAAACACCTCCAAATATTCATCACAACACTTTCAAAGACCCACCACAACCCTTCGAAATCAGATCACAACGACTTCAAAAACTCAAAATAACACCTCCAAAACCTCATCGCAAAAATTCCAAAAACTCCTCACAACAATTCTAAGATTAATCAAAAACACCAAAACCTGATTGCAACATCTCCAAATATTCACCACAACACCTTCAAAGACCCACCACAATCCTTCAAAATCAGATCACAACAACTTCAAAAACTCACATTAACATCTCCAAAACCTCATCGCAAAAATTCCAAAAACTCATCACAACACTTTCTAAAATTCATCACAACACATCCAAAAACTGATTGCAACATCCCCAAAAATTCATCACAATAGCAATAATTCATTAAACCACCTCCAAAGGCACATTGCAACGTCTCCAAAATCTCAGCACAACATCAGCAAAAACTCAATCCAACAACAAAAATTCATCACAACACTTTCAAAAACCTCATTGCTGCACATTCAGAAACTGATCACAAGACATCCAAAACCTCGTACCAACAACTCCAGAAATTCACCACATCTCCAAAGGCACATCACAGTGTTTCCAAAGTCTCATTATAGCACCTTCAAAAAACAAACACAACGCCAAAATACTTATCAAAACACCATCAAAACCTCTTCATAACACTTCCAAAAACTCATCATAACACCTTCAAAAACTTATTACAACACCTTCAAAAACTCATCACAACACATTCAAAATCTCACCACAACACTTCCAAAAACTGATCACAACACCATCAAAAACTAATCACCTTGCTTCCAAAAACTCATCATAACCCCTTCAAAAACTCATTTGAACAATGCCAAAAGCTCATCACAAAGCCTCCAAAAACTCATCGCAAAATCACCAGAAAACTCATCACAACATCTCCAAAAACTTATTGTTGCACATTCAGAAACGCATCGCAACACATCCAAAACATGATCCCAACATCTCCAAAAATTCATCACACCACAAACTCTTCATACCATCAAAGGAATATCACAGTGTCTCCAAAGTCTCCTCACGAGACCTTCAAAAACTCAACACAATGCCAAAAAACTCATTACAACACCATCAAAAGCTCTTCATAATGATTACAAAAACTCTTCATAAGCCCTTCAAAAACACATTTGAACAATTCCAAAAACTCATCACAAAGCCTCGAAAAGCTCAACACAAAATCACACAAAACTCATCACAACACCTCCAAATATTCATCACAATACCTTCAAAGACCCACCACAACCCTCCAAAATCAGATCACAACAACTTCAAAAACTCATCACAACACCATCAAAAACTCAACATATCCAAAACCTCAGCAAAACACCTCAAACTCATCTCAACACAATCAGAACTCATCACATTACCAAAAATCTCATCACAACACCAAGAGAACATCACAGCACCTTCAGAACCTGTTCACAGCACCTTTAGAAACTGATCACAACACCTCCAAAAACTGATCACAACACCTTCAAAGACCCACCACAACCCTTCAAAATCAGATCACAACAACTTCAAAAACTCACAATAACATCTCCAAAACCTCATCGCAAAAATTCCCAAAATTCATCACAACAATTCTAAAATTCATCACAACACATCTAAAAGCTGATTGCAACATCTCCAAAAATTCATCACAATACCACAAATTCATTACAACGCCTCCAAAGGCATATCACAATGTCTCCAAAAACTGAGTACAATGTCTTCAAAAGCTCAAAATAACAACAAGAACTAATCACAAAACCATCAAAAACTCAACATATCCAAAACCTCAGCAAAACACCACAAACTCATCTCAACACAATCAGAACTCATCACATTATAAAAAAACTCATCACAACACCAAAGCTCAGCACTGCACCTTCAGAAACTGTTCACAGCACCTTTAGAATCTGACCACAACACCTCCAAAACCTCATCGCTAAAAATTCCAAAAACTCATCACAACACTTTCTAAAATGCATCACAACACATCCAAAAACTGATTGCAACATCCCCAAAAATTCATCACAATAGCAATAATTCATTAAACCACCTCCAAAGGCACATTGCAACGTCTCCAAAATCTCAGCACAACATCAGCAAAAACTCAATGCAACAACAAAAATTCATCACAACACTTTCAAAAACCTCATTGCTGCACATTCAGAAACTGATCACAAGACATCCAAAACCTCGTACCAAAAACTCCAGAAATTCACCACATCTCCAAAGGCACATCACAGTGTTTCCAAAGTCTCATTATAGCACCTTCGAAAACCAAACACAACGCCAAAATACTTATCAAAACACCATCAAAACCTCTTCATAACACTTCCAAAAACTCATCATAACACCTTCAAAAGCATATTACAACACCTTCAAAAACTCATCACAACATATTCAAAATCTCACCACAACACTTCCAAAAACTGATCACAACACCATAAAAAACTAATCACAGCGCTTCCAAAATCTCATCATAACCCCGTCAAAAACTCATTTGAACAATTCCAAAAGCTCATCCCAAAGCCTCCAAAAGCTCATCGCTAAATGACCCAACAATCATCACAACACCTCCAAATATTCATCACAACACCTTCAAAGACCCACCACAACCCTTCAAAATCAGATCACAACAACTTCAAAAACTCACAATAACATCTCCAAAACCTCATCGCAAAAATTCTCAAAACTCATCACAACAATTCTAAAATTCATCACAACACATCTAAAAGCTGATTGCAACATCTCCAAAAATTCATCACAATACCACAAATTCATTTCAACGCCTCCAAAGGCATATCACAATGTCTCCAAAAACAGAGTGCAATGTCTTCAAAAGCTCAAAATAACAACAAGAACTAATCACAAAACCATCAAAAACTCAACATATCCAAAACCTCAGCAAAACACCACAAACTCATCTCAACACAATCAGAACTCATCACATTACCAAAAAAACTCGTCACAACACCAAAGCTCATCACTGCACCTTCAGAAACTGTTCACAGCACCTTTAGAATCTGACCACAACACTTCCAAAAACTGATCACAACACCATCAAAAACTAATCACCTCGCTTCCAAAAACTCATCATAAACCATTCAAAAACTCATTTGAACAATTCCAAAAGCTCATCACAAAGCCTCCAAAAGCTCATCGCAAAATCAGCCAACACTCATCAAAACACCTCCAAATATTCATCACAACACTTTCAAAGACCCACCACAACCCTTCGAAATCAGATCACAACGACTTCAAAAACTCAAAATAACACCTCCAAAACCTCATCGCAAAAATTCCAAAAACTCCTCACAACAATTCTAAGATTAATCAAAAACACCAAAACCTGATTGCAACATCTCCAAATATTCACCACAACACCTTCAAAGACCCACCACAATCCTTCAAAATCAGATCACAACAACTTCAAAAACTCACATTAACATCTCCAAAACCTCATCGCAAAAATTCCAAAAACTCATCACAACACTTTCTAAAATTCATCACAACACATCCAAAAACTGATTGCAACATCCCCAAAAATTCATCACAATAGCAATAATTCATTAAACCACCTCCAAAGGCACATTGCAACGTCTCCAAAATCTCAGCACAACATCAGCAAAAACTCAATCCAACAACAAAAATTCATCACAACACTTTCAAAAACCTCATTGCTGCACATTCAGAAACTGATCACAAGACATCCAAAACCTCGTACCAACAACTCCAGAAATTCACCACATCTCCAAAGGCACATCACAGTGTTTCCAAAGTCTCATTATAGCACCTTCAAAAAACAAACACAACGCCAAAATACTTATCAAAACACCATCAAAACCTCTTCATAACACTTCCAAAAACTCATCATAACACCTTCAAAAACTTATTACAACACCTTCAAAAACTCATCACAACACATTCAAAATCTCACCACAACACTTCCAAAAACTGATCACAACACCATCAAAAACTAATCACCTTGCTTCCAAAAACTCATCATAACCCCTTCAAAAACTCATTTGAACAATGCCAAAAGCTCATCACAAAGCCTCCAAAAACTCATCGCAAAATCACCAGAAAACTCATCACAACATCTCCAAAAACTTATTGTTGCACATTCAGAAACGCATCGCAACACATCCAAAACATGATCCCAACATCTCCAAAAATTCATCACACCACAAACTCTTCATACCATCAAAGGAATATCACAGTGTCTCCAAAGTCTCCTCACGAGACCTTCAAAAACTCAACACAATGCCAAAAAACTCATTACAACACCATCAAAAGCTCTTCATAATGATTACAAAAACTCTTCATAAGCCCTTCAAAAACACATTTGAACAATTCCAAAAACTCATCACAAAGCCTCGAAAAGCTCAACACAAAATCACACAAAACTCATCACAACACCTCCAAATATTCATCACAATACCTTCAAAGACCCACCACAACCCTCCAAAATCAGATCACAACAACTTCAAAAACTCATCACAACACCATCAAAAACTCAACATATCCAAAACCTCAGCAAAACACCTCAAACTCATCTCAACACAATCAGAACTCATCACATTACCAAAAATCTCATCACAACACCAAGAGAACATCACAGCACCTTCAGAACCTGTTCACAGCACCTTTAGAAACTGATCACAACACCTCCAAAAACTGATCACAACACCTTCAAAGACCCACCACAACCCTTCAAAATCAGATCACAACAACTTCAAAAACTCACAATAACATCTCCAAAACCTCATCGCAAAAATTCCCAAAATTCATCACAACAATTCTAAAATTCATCACAACACATCTAAAAGCTGATTGCAACATCTCCAAAAATTCATCACAATACCACAAATTCATTACAACGCCTCCAAAGGCATATCACAATGTCTCCAAAAACTGAGTACAATGTCTTCAAAAGCTCAAAATAACAACAAGAACTAATCACAAAACCATCAAAAACTCAACATATCCAAAACCTCAGCAAAACACCACAAACTCATCTCAACACAATCAGAACTCATCACATTATAAAAAAACTCATCACAACACCAAAGCTCAGCACTGCACCTTCAGAAACTGTTCACAGCACCTTTAGAATCTGACCACAACACCTCCAAAACCTCATCGCTAAAAATTCCAAAAACTCATCACAACACTTTCTAAAATGCATCACAACACATCCAAAAACTGATTGCAACATCCCCAAAAATTCATCACAATAGCAATAATTCATTAAACCACCTCCAAAGGCACATTGCAACGTCTCCAAAATCTCAGCACAACATCAGCAAAAACTCAATGCAACAACAAAAATTCATCACAACACTTTCAAAAACCTCATTGCTGCACATTCAGAAACTGATCACAAGACATCCAAAACCTCGTACCAAAAACTCCAGAAATTCACCACATCTCCAAAGGCACATCACAGTGTTTCCAAAGTCTCATTATAGCACCTTCGAAAACCAAACACAACGCCAAAATACTTATCAAAACACCATCAAAACCTCTTCATAACACTTCCAAAAACTCATCATAACACCTTCAAAAGCATATTACAACACCTTCAAAAACTCATCACAACATATTCAAAATCTCACCACAACACTTCCAAAAACTGATCACAACACCATAAAAAACTAATCACAGCGCTTCCAAAATCTCATCATAACCCCGTCAAAAACTCATTTGAACAATTCCAAAAGCTCATCCCAAAGCCTCCAAAAGCTCATCGCTAAATGACCCAACAATCATCACAACACCTCCAAATATTCATCACAACACCTTCAAAGACCCACCACAACCCTTCAAAATCAGATCACAACAACTTCAAAAACTCACAATAACATCTCCAAAACCTCATCGCAAAAATTCTCAAAACTCATCACAACAATTCTAAAATTCATCACAACACATCTAAAAGCTGATTGCAACATCTCCAAAAATTCATCACAATACCACAAATTCATTTCAACGCCTCCAAAGGCATATCACAATGTCTCCAAAAACTGAGTACAATGTCTTCAAAAGCTCAAAATAACAACAAAAAAGAATCACAACACCATCAAAAACTCAACATATGCAAAACCTCAGCAAAACACCACAAACTCATCGCAACACAATCAGAAGTCATCACATTACCAAAAAACTCATCACAACACCAAGAGCTCATTACAGCACCTTCAGAATCTGTTCACAGCACCTTTAGAAACTGATCACAACACCTCCAAAAACTGATCACAACACTTTCAAAGACCCACCACAACCCTTCAAAATCAAATCACAACAACTTCAGAAACTCACAATAACATCTCCAAAACCTCATCGCAAAAATTCCCAAAACTCATCACAACAATTCTAAAATTCATCACAACACATCTACAAGCAGATTGCAACATCTCCAAAAATTCAACACAATACCAGAAATTCATTACAACGCCTCCAAAGGCATATCACAATGTCTCCAAAAACTGAGTACAATGTCTTCAAAAGCTCAAAATAACAACAAAAAATAATCACAACACCATCAAAAACTCAACATATCCAAAACCTCAGCAAAACACCTCAAACTCATCTCAACACAATCAGAACTCATCACATTACCAAAAATCTCATCACAACACCAAGAGCTCATCACAGCACCTTCAGAAACTGTTCACAGCACCTTTAGAAACTGATCACAACACCTCCAAAAACTGATCACAACACCTTCAAAGACCCACCACAACCCTTCAAAATCAGATCACAACAACTTCAAAAACTCACAATAACATCTCCAAAACCTCATCGCAAAAATTCCCAAAACTCATCACAACAATTCTAAAATTCATCACAACACATCTAAAAGCAGATTGCAACATCTCCAAAAATTCATCACAATACCACAAATTCATTACAACGCCTCCAAAGGCATATCACAATGTCTCCAAAAACAGAGTGCAATGTCTTCAAAAGCTCAAAATAAAAACAAGAACTAATCACAAAACCATCAAAAACTCAACATATCCAAAACCTCAGCAAAACACCACAAACTCATCTCAACACAATCAGAACTCATCACATTACCAAAAAACTCGTCACAACACCAAAGCTCATCACTGCACCTTCAGAAACTGTTCACAGCACCTTTAGAATCTGACCACAACACTTCCAAAAACTGATCACAACACCATCAAAAACTAATCACCTCGCTTCCAAAAACTCATCATAAACCATTCAAAAACTCATTTGAACAATTCCAAAAGCTCATCACAAAGCCTCCAAAAGCTCATCGCAAAATCAGCCAACACTCATCAAAACACCTCCAAATATTCATCACAACACTTTCAAAGACCCACCACAACCCTTCGAAATCAGATCACAACGACTTCAAAAACTCAAAATAACACCTCCAAAACCTCATCGCAAAAATTCCAAAAACTCCTCACAACAATTCTAAGATTAATCAAAAACACCAAAAGCTGATTGCAACATCTCCAAATATTCATCACAATACCTTCACAAACCCACCACAATCTTTCAAAATCGGATCACAACAACTTCAAAAACTCACATTAACATCTCCAAAACCTCATCGCAAAAATTCCAAAAACTCATCACAACACTTTCTAAAATTCATCACAACACATCCAAAAACTGATTGCAACATCCCCAAAAATTCATCACAATAGCAATAATTCATTAAACCACCTCCAAAGGCACATTGCAACGTCTCCAAAATCTCAGCACAACATCAGCAAAAACTCAATCCAACAACAAAAATTCATCACAACACTTTCAAAAACCTCATTGCTGCACATTCAGAAACTGATCACAAGACATCCAAAACCTCGTACCAACAACTCCAGAAATTCACCACATCTCCAAAGGCACATCACAGTGTTTCCAAAGTCTCATTATAGCACCTTCAAAAAACAAACACAACGCCAAAATACTTATCAAAACACCATCAAAACCTCTTCATAACACTTCCAAAAACTCATCATAACACCTTCAAAAACTTATTACAACACCTTCAAAAACTCATCACAACACATTCAAAATCTCACCACAACACTTCCAAAAACTGATCACAACACCATCAAAAACTAATCACATCGCTTCCAAAATCTCATCATAACCCCTTCAAAAACTCATTTGAACAATTCCAAAAGCTCATCACAAAGCCTCCAAAAGCTCATCGCAAAATGACCCAACACTCATCATAACACCTCCAAATATTCATCACAACACCTTCAAAGAACCAACACAACCCTTCAAAATCAGATCACAACAACTTCAAAAACTCACAATAACATCTCCAAAACCTCATCGCAAAAATTCCCAAAACTCATCACAACAATTCTGAAATTCATCACAACACATCTAAAAGCTGATTGCAACATCTCCAAAAATTCATCACAATACCACAAATTCATTACAACGCCTCCAAAGGCATATCACAATGTCTCCAAAAACTGAGTACAATGTCTTCAAAAGCTCAAAATAACAACAAGAACTAATCACAACACCATCAAAAACTCAACATATCCAAAACCTCAGCAAAACACCACAAACTCATCTCAACACAATCAGAACTCATCACATTACCAAAAAACTCATCACAACACCAAGAGCTCATCACTGCACCTTCAGAACTTGTTCACAGCACCTTTAGAATCTGATCACAACACCTCCAAAAACTGATCACAACACCTTGAAATTCTCACCACAACACTTCCAAAAACTGATCACAACACCATCAAAAATAATCACCTCGCTTCCAAAAACTCATCATAAACCCTTCAAAAACTCATTTGAACAATTCCAAAAGCTCATCACAAAGCCTCCAAAAGCTCATCACAAAATCAGCCAACACTCATCAAAACACCTCCAAATATTCATCACAACACTTTCAAAGACCCACCACAACCCTTCGAAATCAGATCACAACGACTTCAAAAACTCAAAATAACACCTCCAAAACCTCATCGCAAAAATTCCAAAAACTCCTCACAACAATGCTAAGATTAATCAAAATCACCAAAACCTGATTGCAACATCTCCAAATATTCATCACAACACCTTCAAAGACCCACCACAATCCTTCAAAATCAGATCACAACAACTTCAAAAACTCACATTAACATCTCCAAAACCTCATCGCAAAAATTCCAAAAACTCATCACAACACTTTCTAAAATGCATCACAACACATCCAAAAACTGATTGCAACATCCCCAAAAATTCATCACAATAGCAATAATTCATTAAACCACCTCCAAAGGCACATTGCAACGTCTCCAAAATCTCAGCACAACATCAGCAAAAACTCAATCCAACAACAAAAATTCATCACAACACTTTCAAAAACCGCATTGCTGCACATTCAGAAACTGATCACAAGACATCCAAAACCTCGTACCAAAAACTCCAGAAATTCACCACATCTCCAAAGGCACATCACAGTGTTTCCAAAGTCTCATTATAGCACCTTCAAAAACCAAACACAACGCCAAAATACTTATCAAAACACCATCAAAACCTCTTCATAACACTTCCAAAAACTCATCATAACACCTTCAAAAACATATTACAACACCTTCAAAAACTCATCACAACACATTCAAAATCTCACCACAACACTTCCAAGAACTGATCACAACACCTTCAAAAACTAATCACATCGCTTCCAAAATCTCATCATAACCCCTTCAAAAACTCATTTGAACAATTCCAAAAGCTCATCACAAAGCCTCCAAAAGCTCATCGCAAAATGACCCAACACTCATCATAACACCTCCAAATATTCATCACAACACCTTCAAAGACCCAACACAACCCTTCAAAATCAGATCACAACAACTTCAAAAACTCACAATAACATCTCCAAAACCTCATCGCAAAAATTCCCAAAACTCATCACAACAATTCTAAAATTCATCACAACACATCTAAAAGCTGATTGCAACATCTCCAAAAATTCATCACAATACCACAAATACATTACAACGCCTCCAAAGGCATATCACAATGTCTCCAAAAACTGAGTACAAGGTCTTCAAAAGCTCAAAATAACAACAAAAACTAATCACAACACCATCAAAAACTCAACATATCCAAAACCTCAGCAAAACACCACAAACTCATCTCAACACAATCGGAACTCATCACATTACCAAAAAAACTCATCACAACACCAAGAGCTCATCACAGCACCTTCAGAAACTGTTCACAGCACCTTTAGAAACTGATCACAACACCTGCAAAAACTGATCACAACACCTTCAAAATCTCACCACAGCACTTCCAAAAACTTATCACAACACCATCAAAAACAAATCACATCGCTTCCAAAATCTCATCATAACCCCTTCAAAAACTCATTTGAACAATTCCAAAAGCTCATCCCAAAGCCTCCAAAAGCTCATCGCAAAATGACCCAACACTCATCACAACACCTCCAAATATTCATCACAACACCTTCAAAGACCCACCACAACCCTTCCAAATCAAATCACAACAACTTCAGAAACTCACAATAACATCTCCAAAACCTCATCGCAAAAATTCACAAAACTCATCACAACAATTCTAAAATTCATCACAACACATCTACAAGCAGATTGCAACATCTCCAAAAATTCAACACAATACCAGAAATTCATTACAATGCCTCCAAAGGCATATCACAATGTCTCCAGAAACTGAGTACAATGTCTTCAAAAGCTCAAAATAACAACAAAAAATAATCACAACACCATCAAAAACTCAACATATCCAAAACCTCAGCAAAACACCTCAAACTCATCTCAACACAATCAGAACTCATTACATTACCAAAAATCTCATCACAACACCAAGAGCTCATCACAGCACCTTCAGAAACTGTTCACAGCACCTTTAGAAACTGATCACAACACCTCCAAAAACTGATCACAACACCTTCAAAGACCCACCACAACCCTTCAAAATCAGGTCACAACAACTTCAAAAACTCACAATAACATCTCCAAAACCTCATCGCAAAAATTCCCAAAACTCATCACAACAATTTTAAAATTCAACACAACACATCTAAAAGCTGATTGCAACATCTCCAAAAATTCATCACAATACCACAAATTCATTACAACGCCTCCAAAGGCATATCACAATGTCTCCAAAAACTGAGTACAATGTCTTCAAAAGCTCAAAATAACAACAAAAACTAATCACAACACCATCAAAAACTCAACATATCCAAACCTCAGCAAACCACCACAAACTCATCTCAACACAATCAGAACTCATCGCATTACCAAAAAAACTCATCACAACACCAAGAGCTCATCACAGCACCTTCAGAAGCTGTTCACAGCAACTTTAGAAACTGATCACAACACCTCCAAAAACTGATCACAACACCTTCAAAATCTCACCACAACACTTCCAAAAACTGATCACAACACCATCAAAAACTAATCACCTCGCTTCCAAAAACTCATCATAAACCCTTCAAAAACTCATTTGAACAATTCCAAAAGCTCGTCACAAAGCCTCCAAAAGCTCATCGCAAAATCACCCAAAACTCATCACAACACCTCCAAATATTCATCACAACACCTTCAAAGACCCACCACAACCATTCAACATCAGATCACAACAACTTCAAAAACTCACAATAACATCTCCAAAACCTCATTCCAAAAATTCCAAAAACTCCTCACAACAATTCTAAGATTAATCAAAAACACCAAAAGCTGATTGCAACATCTCCAAATATTCACCACAATCCTTCATAATCAGATCACAACGACTTTAAAAATCTCAGAATAACATCTCCAAAACCTCATCGCAAAAATTCCAAAAACTCATCGCAACACTTTCTAAAATTCATCACAACACATCCAAAAGCTGATTGCAACATCCCCAAAAATTCATCACAATAGCAAAAAAAAATTACACCACCTCCAAAGGCACATTGCAACGTCTCCAAAATCTCAGCACAACATCAGCAAAAACTCAATGCAACAACAACAATTCATCACAACACCTTCAAAAACCTCATTGCTGCACATTCAGAAACTGATCACAAGACATCCAAAACCTCATACCAACAAATCCAAAATTTCACCACACCTCCAAAGGCACATCACAGTGTTTCCAACGTCTCATTACAGCACCTTCAAAAGCCGAACGCAACGCCAAAATACATATCACAACACCATCAAAACCTCTTCATAACACTTCCTAAAACTCATCATAACACTGTCAATAACTTATTACAACACCTTCAAAATCTCATCGCAACACCTTCAAAATCTCAAATCTCACCACAACACTTTCAAAACTGATCACAACACATCAAAAACTAATCACATTGCTTCCAAAAACAGATCAAAAACCCTTCAAAAACTCATTTGAAAAATTCGAAAAACTCATCACAAATCTTCAAGAAGCACATCGCGAAATCACCCAACACTCATGACAACACCTCCAAATATTCATCACAATCTACCACCTTCAAAGACCCACCACAACCCTTTGAAATCAGATTACAACAACTTCAAAAACTCACTATAAAATCTCCAAAACCTCAACGTAATAATTCCAAACACTCATCACAACAATTCTAAAATTCATCACAACATACCCAAAAGCTGATTGCAACACCTCCAAATATTCATCACAACACCTTCAAGGACCCACCACAACCCTTGGAAATCAGATCACAACAACTTCAAAAACTCACATTAACATCTCCAAAACCTCATCGCAAAAATTCCAAAAATTCACCGCAACTCTTTCTAAAATTCATCACAACACATCCAAATGCTGATTGCAACATCCCCAAAAATTCATCACAATAGCAAAAATTCATTACACCACCTCCAAAGGCACATTGCAACGTCTCCAAAATCTCAGCACAACATCAGCAAAAACTCAATGCAACAACAAAAATTCATCACAACACTTTCAAAAACCTCATTGCTGCACATTCAGAAACTGATCACAAGACATCCAAAACCTCGTACCAACAACTCCAGAAATTCACCACATCTCCAAAGGCACATCACAGTGTTTCCAAAGTCTCATTATAGCACCTTCAAAAAACAAACACAACGCCAAAATACTTATCAAAACACCATCAAAACCTCTTCATAACACTTCCAAAAACTCATCATAACACCTTCAAAAACTTATTACAATACCTTCAAAAACTCATCACAACACATTCAAAATCTCACCACAACACTTCCAAAAACTGATCACAACACCATCAAAAACTAATCACCTTGCTTCCAAAAACTCATCATAACCCCTTCAAAAACTCATTTGAACAATGCCAAAAGCTCGTCACAAAACCTCCAAAAGCTCATCGCAAAATCACCAGAAAACTCATCACAACATCTCCAGAAACTTATTGCTGCACATTCAGAAACTCATCGCAACACATCCAAAACCTGATCCCAACATCTCCAAAAATTCATCACACCACAAACTCATCATACCATCAAAGGAATATCACAGTGTCTCCAAAATCTCCTCACGAGACCTTCAAAAACTACACACAATGCCAAAAAACTCATCACAACACCATCAAAAGCTCTTCATAATGATTCCAAAAACTCTTCATAAGCCCTTCAAAAACACATTTGAACAATTCCAAAAACTCATCACAAAACCTCGAAAAGCTCGTCAGACAATCACCCAAAACTCATCACAACACCTCCAACACCTTCAAAGACCCACCACAACCCTTCAAAATCAGATCACAACAACTTCAAAAACTCACAATAACATCTCCAAAACCTCATCGCAAAAATTCCCAAAACTCATCACAACAATTCTAAAATTCATCACAACACATCTAAAAGCTGATTGCAACATCTCCAAAAATTCATCACAATACCAGAAATTCATTACAACGCCTCCAAAGGCATATCACAATGTCTCCAAAAACTGAGTACAATGTCTTCAAAAGCTCAAAATAACAACAAAAACTCATCACAACACCATCAAAAACTCAACACATGCAAAAACTCAGCAAAACACCACAAACTCATCTCAACACAATCAGAACTCATCACATTACCAAAAAACTCATCACAACACCAAGAGCTCATCACAGCACCTTCAGAAACTGTTCACAGCACCTTTAGAAACTGATCACAACACCTCCAAATACTGATCACAACACCTTCAAAATCTCACCACAACACTTCCAAAAACTGATCACAACACCATCAAAAACTAATCACCTTGCTTCCAAAAACTCATCATAACCCCTTCAAAAACTCATTTGAACAATTCCAAAAGCTCGTCACAAAGCCTCCAAAAGCTCATCGCAAAATCACCCAACACTCATCACAACACCTCCAAATATTCATCGCAACACCTTCAAAGACCCACCACAACCCTTGGAAATCAGATCACAACAACTTCAAAAACTCACATTAACATCTCCAAAACATCATCGCAAAAATTCCAAAAACTCATCGCAACACTTTCTAAAATTCATCACAACACATCCAAAAGCTGATTGCAACATCCCCAAAAATTCATCACAATAGCAAAAAAAAATTACACCACCTCCAAAGGCACATTGCAACGTCTCCAAAATCTCAGCACAACATCAGCAAAAACTCAATGCAACAACAACAATTCATCACAACACCTTCAAAAACCTCATTGCTGCACATTCAGAAACTGATCACAAGACATCCAAAACCTCATACCAACAAATCCAAAATTTCACCACACCTCCAAAGGCACATCACAGTGTTTCCAACGTCTCATTACAGCACCTTCAAAAGCCGAACGCAACACCAAAATACATATCACAACACCATCAAAACCTCTTCATAACACTTCCTAAAACTCATCATAACACTGTCAAAAACTTATTACAACACCTTCAAAATCTCATCACAACACCTTCAAAATCTCAAATCTCACCACACCACTTTCAAAACTGATCACAACACCATCAAAAACTAATCACATTGCTTCCAAAAACAGATCAAAAACCCTTCAAAAATTCATTTGAAAAATTCGAAAACCTCATCACAAATCTTCAAGAAGCACATCGCGAAATCACCCAACACTCATGACAACACCTCCTAATATTCATCACAATCTACCACCTTCAAAGACCCACCACAACCCTTTGAAATCAGATTACAACAACTTCAAAAACTCACTATAAAATCTCCAAAACCTCATCGTAATAATTCCAAACACTCATCACAACAATTCTAAAATTCATCACAACATATCCAAAAGCTGATTGCAACACCTCCAAATATTCATCACAACACCTTCAAAGACCCACCACAACCCTTGGAAATCAGATCACAACAACTTCAAAAACTCACATTAACATCTCCAAAACCTCATCGCAAAAATTCCAAAAATTCACCGCAACTCTTTCTAAAATTCATCACAACACATCCAAATGCTGATTGCAACATCCCCAAAAATTCATCACAATAGCAAAAATTCATTACACCACCTCCAAAGGCACATTGCAACGTCTCCAAAATCTCAGCACAACATCAGCAAAAACTCAATGCAACAACAAAAATTCATCACAACACTTTCAAAAACCTCATTGCTGCACATTCAGAAACTGATCACAAGACATCCAAAACCTCGTACCAACAACTCCAGAAATTCACCACATCTCCAAAGGCACATCACAGTGTTTCCAAAGTCTCATTATAGCACCTTCAAAAAACAAACACAACGCCAAAATACTTATCAAAACACCATCAAAACCTCTTCATAACACTTCCAAAAACTCATCATAACACCTTCAAAAACTTATTACAACACCTTCAAAAACTCATCACAACACATTCAAAATCTCACCACAACACTTCCAAAAACTGATCACAACACCATCAAAAACTAATCACCTTGCTTCCAAAAACTCATCATAACCCCTTCAAAAACTCATTTGAACAATGCCAAAAGCTCGTCACAAAACCTCCAAAAGCTCATCGCAAAATCACCAGAAAACTCATCACAACATCTCCAGAAACTTATTGCTGCACATTCAGAAACTCATCGCAACACATCCAAAACCTGATCCCAACATCTCCAAAAATTCATCACACCACAAACTCATCATACCATCAAAGGAATATCACAGTGTCTCCAAAATCTCCTCACGAGACCTTCAAAAACTACACACAATGCCAAAAAACTCATCACAACACCATCAAAAGCTCTTCATAATGATTCCAAAAACTCTTCATAAGCCCTTCAAAAACACATTTGAACAATTCCAAAAACTCATCACAAAACCTCGAAAAGCTCGTCAGACAATCACCCAAAACTCATCACAACACCTCCAACACCTTCAAAGACCCACCACAACCCTTCAAAATCAGATCACAACAACTTCAAAAACTCACAATAACATCTCCAAAACCTCATCGCAAAAATTCCCAAAACTCATCACAACAATTCTAAAATTCATCACAACACATCTAAAAGCTGATTGCAACATCTCCAAAAATTCATCACAATACCAGAAATTCATTACAACGCCTCCAAAGGCATATCACAATGTCTCCAAAAACTGAGTACAATGTCTTCAAAAGCTCAAAATAACAACAAAAACTCATCACAACACCATCAAAAACTCAACACATGCAAAAACTCAGCAAAACACCACAAACTCATCTCAACACAATCAGAACTCATCACATTACCAAAAAACTCATCACAACAC
Organism: Isurus oxyrinchus; assembly: GCA_026770705.1. Lineage (NCBI taxonomy): Eukaryota > Metazoa > Chordata > Chondrichthyes > Lamniformes > Lamnidae > Isurus > Isurus oxyrinchus. Next base: position 41,564 of record JANJGN010002700.1, read on the forward strand.
CAAGAGCTCATCACAGCACCTTCAGAAACTGTTCACAGCACCTTTAGAAACTGATCACAACACCTCCAAATACTGATCACAACACCTTCAAAATCTCACCACAACACTTCCAAAAACTGATCACAACACCATCAAAAACTAATCACCTTGCTTCCAAAAACTCATCATAACCCCTTCAAAAACTCATTTGAACAATTCCAAAAGCTCGTCACAAAGCCTCCAAAAGCTCATCGCAAAATCACCCAACACTCATCACAACACCTCCAAATATTCATCGCAACACCTTCAAAGACCCACCACAACCCTTGGAAATCAGATCACAACAACTTCAAAAACTCACATTAACATCTCCAAAACATCATCGCAAAAATTCCAAAAACTCATCGCAACACTTTCTAAAATTCATCACAACACATCCAAAAGCTGATTGCAACATCCCCAAAAATTCATCACAATAGCAAAAAAAAATTACACCACCTCCAAAGGCACATTGCAACGTCTCCAAAATCTCAGCACAACATCAGCAAAAACTCAATGCAACAACAACAATTCATCACAACACCTTCAAAAACCTCATTGCTGCACATTCAGAAACTGATCACAAGACATCCAAAACCTCATACCAACAAATCCAAAATTTCACCACACCTCCAAAGGCACATCACAGTGTTTCCAACGTCTCATTACAGCACCTTCAAAAGCCGAACGCAACACCAAAATACATATCACAACACCATCAAAACCTCTTCATAACACTTCCTAAAACTCATCATAACACTGTCAAAAACTTATTACAACACCTTCAAAATCTCATCACAACACCTTCAAAATCTCAAATCTCACCACACCACTTTCAAAACTGATCACAACACCATCAAAAACTAATCACATTGCTTCCAAAAACAGATCAAAAACCCTTCAAAAATTCATTTGAAAAATTCGAAAACCTCATCACAAATCTTCAAGAAGCACATCGCGAAATCACCCAACACTCATGACAACACCTCCTAATATTCATCACAATCTACCACCTTCAAAGACCCACCACAACCCTTTGAAATCAGATTACAACAACTTCAAAAACTCACTATAAAATCTCCAAAACCTCATCGTAATAATTCCAAACACTCATCACAACAATTCTAAAATTCATCACAACATATCCAAAAGCTGATTGCAACACCTCCAAATATTCATCACAACACCTTCAAAGACCCACCACAACCCTTGGAAATCAGATCACAACAACTTCAAAAACTCACATTAACATCTCCAAAACATCATCGCAAAAATTCCAAAAATTCACCGCAACTCTTTCTAAAATTCATCACAACACATCCAAATGCTGATTGCAACATCCCCAAAAATTCATCACAATAGCAAAAATTCATTACACCACCTCCAAAGGCACATTGCAATGTCTCCAAAGTCTCAGCACAACATCAGCAAAAACTCAATGCAACAACAAAAATTCATCACAACACTTTCAAAAACCTCATTGCTGCACATTCAGAAACTGATCACAAGACATCCAAAACCTCGTACCAACAACTCCAGAAATTCACCACATCTCCAAAGGCACATCACACTGTTTCCAAAGTCTCATTATAGCACTTTCAAAAGCCAAACACAACGCCAAAATACTTATCAAAAGACCATCAAAACCTCTTCATAACACTTCCAAAAACTCATCATAACACCTTCAAAAACTTATTACAACACCTTCAAAAACTCATCACAACACATTCAAAATCTCACCACAACACTTCCAAAAACTGATCACAACACCATCAAAAACTAATCACCTTGCTTCCAAAAACTCATCATAACCCCTTCAAAAACTAATTTGAACAATGCCAAAAGCTCGTCACAAAACCTCCAAAAGCTCATCGCAAAATCACCAGAAAACTCATCACAACATCTCCAAAAACTTATTGCTGCACATTCAGAAACTCATCGCAATACATCCAAAACCTGATCCCAACATCTCCAAAAATTCATCACACCACAAACTCTTCATACCATCAAAGGAATATCACAGTGTCTCCAAAATCTCCTCACGAGACCTTCAAAAACTCAACACAATGCCAAAAAACTCATCACAACACCATCAAAAGCTCTTCACAATGATTCCAAAAACTCTTCATAAGCCCTTCAAAAACACATTTGAACAATTCCAAAAACTCATCACAAAGCCTCGAAAAGCTCGTCAGACAATCACCCAAAACTCATCACAACACCTCCAACACCTTCAAAGACCCACCACAACCCTTCAAAATCAGATCACAACAACTTCAAAAACTCACAATAACATCTCCAAAACCTCATCGCAAAAATTCCCAAAACTCATCACAACAATTCTAAAATTCATCACAACACATCTAAAAGCTGATTGCAACATCTCCAAAAATTCATCACAATACCACAAATTCATTACAACGCCTCCAAAGGCATAACACAATGTCTCCAAAAACTGAGTACAATGTCTTTAAAAGCTCAAAATAACAACAAAAACTAATCACAACACCATCAAAAACTCAACATAACCAAAACCTCAGCAAAACACCACAAACTCATCTCAACACAATCAGAACTCATCACATTACCAAAAACTCATCACAACACCAAGAGCTCATCACAGCACCTTCGGAAACTGTTCACAGCACCTTTAGAAACTGATCACAACACCTCCAAAAACTGATCACAACACCTTCAAAATCTCACCACAACACTTCCAAAAACTGATCACAACACCATCAAAAACTAATCACCTCGCTTCCAAAAACTCATCATAACCCCTTCAAAAACTCATTTGAACAATTCCAAAAGCTTGTCACAAAGCCTCCAAAAGCTCATCGCAAAATCACCCAACACTCATCACAACACCTCCAAATATTCATCACAACACCTTCAAAGACCCAGCACAACCCTTCGAAATCAGATCACAACTTCAAAAACACACATTAACATCTCCAAAACCTCATCGCAAAAATTCCAAAAACTCATCGCAACACTTTCTAAACTTCATCACAACACATCCAAAAGCTGATTGCAACATCTCCAAAAATTCATCACAATAGCAAAAATTCATTACACCACCTCCCAAGGCACATTGCACGTCTCCAAAATCTCAGCACAACATCAGCAAAAACTCAATGCAACAACAACAATTCATCACAACAATTTCAAAAACCTCATTGCTGCACATTCAGAAACTGATCACAAGACATCCAAAACCTCAGAGCAACAACTCCAAAATTTCACTACATCTCCAAAGGCACATCACAGTGTTTCCAAAGTCTCATTGTAGCACCTTCAAAAGCCGAACGCAATGCCAAAATACATATCACAACACCATCAAAACCTCTTCATAACACTTCCTAAAACTCATCATAACACTGTCAAAAACTTATTACAACACCTTCAAAATCTCATCACAACACCTTCAAAATCTCAAATCTCACCACAACACTTTCAAAACTGATCACAACACCATCAAAAACTAATCACATTGCTTCCAAAAACAGATCAAAAACCCTTCAAAAACTCATTTGAAAAATTCGAAAAACTCATCACAAATCTTCAAGAAGCACATCGCAAAATCACCCAACACTCATGACAACACCTCCAAATATTCATCACAATCTACCACCTTCAAAGACCCACCACAACCCTTCCAAATCAGATTACAACAACTTCAAAAACTCACTATAAAATCTCCAAAACCTCATCGTAATAATTCCAAACACTCATCACAACAATTCTAAAATTCATCACAACATATCCAAAAGCTGATTGCAACATCTCCAAAAATTCATCACAATACCAGAAATTCGTTACAACGCCTCCAAAGGCATATCACAATGTCTTCAAAAACTGAGTACAATGTGTTCAAAGGCTCAAAATAACAACAAAAACTAATCACAACACCATCAAAAACTCAACATAACCAAAACCTCAGCAAAACACCACAAAATCATCTCAACACAATCAGAACTCATCACATTACCAAAAAACTCATCACAACACCAAGAGCTCATCACAGCACCTTCAGAAACTGTTCACAGCACCTTTAGAAACTGATCACAACACCTCCAAAAACTGATCACAACACCTTCAAAATCTCACCACAACACTTCCAAAAACTGATCACAACACCTTCAAAGACCCACCACAACCCTTCAAAATCAGATCACAACAACTTCAAAAACTCACAATAACATCCCCAAAACCTCATCGCAAAAATTCCCAAAACTCATCACAACAATTTTAAAATTCAACACAACACATCTAAAAGCTGATTGCAACATCTCCAAAAATTCATCACAATACCATAAATTCATTACAACGCCTCCAAAGGCATATCACAATGTCTCCAAAAACTGAGTACAATGTCTTCAAAAGCTCAAAATAACAACAAAAACTAATCACAACACCATCAAAAACTCAACATATCCAAAACCTCAGCAAAACACCACAAACTCATCTCAACACAATCAGAACTCATCACATTACCAAAAAAACTCATCACAACACCAAGAGCTCATCACAGCACCTTCAGAAACTGTTCACAGCACCTTTAGAAACTGATCACAACACTTCCAAAAACTGATCACAACACCTTCAAAATCTCACCACAACACTTCCAAAAACTGATCACAACACCATCAAAAACTAATCACCTCGCTTCCAAAAACTCATCATAAACCCTTCAAAAACTCATTTGAACAATTCCAAAAGCTCGTCACAAAGCCTCCAAAAGCTCATCGCAAAATCACACAAAACTCATCACAGCACCTCCAAATATTCATCACAACACCTTCAAAGACCCACCACAACCATTCAAAATCAGATCACAACAACTTCAAAAACTCACAATAACATCTCCAAAACCTCATTCCAAAAATTCCAAAAACTCCTCACAACAATTCTAAGATTAATCAAAAACACCAAAAGCTGATTGCAACATCTCCAAATATTCACCACAATCCTTCAAAATCAGATCACAACAACTTCAAAAACTCACAATAACATCTCCAAAACCTCATCGCAAAAATTCCAAAAACTCATCACAACACTTTCTAAAATTCATCACAACACATCCAAACGCTGATTGCAACATCTCCAGATTTCATCACAATTGCAAAAATTCATTACACCACCTCGAAAGGCACATTGCAACGTCTCCAAAATCTCAGCACAACATCAGCAAAAACTCAATGCAACAACAGAAATTCATCACAACACTTTCAAAAACCTCATTGCTGCACGTTCAGAAACTGATCACAAGACATCCAAAACCTCGTACCAACAACTCCAAAAATTCACCACATCTCCAAAGGCACATCACAGTGTTTCCAAAGTCTCATTATAGCACCTTCAAAAACCAAACACAACGCCAAAATACTTATCAAAACACCATCAAAACCTCTTCATAACACTTCCAAAAACTCATCATAACACCTTCAAAAACTTATTACAACACCTTCAAAAACTCATCACAACACATTCAAAATCTCACCACAACACTTCCAAAAACTGATCACAACACCATCAAAAACTAATCACATCGCTTCCAAAATCTCATCATAACCCCTTCAAAAACTCATTTGAACAATTCCAAAAGCTCATCACAAAGCCTCCAAAAGCTCATCGCAAAATGACCCAACACTCATCATAACACCTCCAAATATTCATCACAACACCTTCAAAGAACCAACACAACCCTTCAAAATCAGATCACAACAACTTCAAAAACTCACAATAACATCTCCAAAACCTCATCGCAAAAATTCCCAAAACTCATCACAATTCTGAAATTCATCACAACACATCTAAAAGCTGATTGCAACATCTCCAAAAATTCATCACAATACCACAAATTCATTACAACGCCTCCAAAGGCATATCACAATGTCTCCAAAAACTGAGTACAATGTCTTCAAAAGCTCAAAATAACAACAAGAACTAATCACAACACCATCAAAAACTCAACATATCCAAAACCTCAGCAAAACACCACAAACTCATCTCAACACAATCAGAACTCATCACATTACCAAAAAACTCATCACAACACCAAGAGCTCATCACTGCACCTTCAGAACCTGTTCACAGCACCTTTAGAATCTGATCACAACACCTCCAAAAACTGATCACAACACCTTGAAATTCTCACCACAACACTTCCAAAAACTGATCACAACACCATCAAAAATAATCACCTCGCTTCCAAAAACTCATCATAAACCCTTCAAAAACTCATTTGAACAATTCCAAAAGCTCATCACAAAGCCTCCAAAAGCTCATCGCAAAATCAGCCAACACTCATCACAACACCTCCAAATATTCATCACAACACTTTCAAAGACCCACCACAACCCTTCGAAATCAGATCACAACGACTTCAAAAACTCAAAATAACACCTCCAAAACCTCATCGCAAAAATTCCAAAAACTCCTCACAACAATGCTAAGATTAATCAAAATCACCATAACCTGATTGCAACATCCCCAAATATTCATCACAACACCTTCAAAGACCCACCACAATCCTTCAAAATCAGATCACAACAACTTCAAAAACTCACATTAACATCTCCAAAACCTCATCGCAAAAATTCCAAAAACTCATCACAACACTTTCTAAAATGCATCACAACACATCCAAAAACTGATTGCAACATCCCCAAAAATTCATCACAATAGCAATAATTCATTAAACCACCTCCAAAGGCACATTGCAACGTCTCCAAAATCTCAGCACAACATCAGCAAAAACTCAATCCAACAACAAAAATTCATCACAACACTTTCAAAAACCTCATTGCTGCACATTCAGAAACTGATCACAAGACATCCAAAACCTCGTACCAACAACTCCAGAAATTCACCACATCTCCAAAGGCACATCACAGTGTTTCCAAAGTCTCATTATAGCACCTTCAAAAAACAAACACAACGCCAAAATACTTATCAAAACACCATCAAAACCTCTTCATAACACTTCCAAAAACTCATCATAACACCTTCAAAAACTTATTACAACACCTTCAAAAACTCATCACAACACATTCAAAATCTCACCACAACACTTCCAAAAACTGATCACAACACCATCAAAAACTAATCACCTTGCTTCCAAAAACTCATCATAACCCCTTCAAAAACTCATTTGAACAATGCCAAAAGCTCGTCACAAAACCTCCAAAAGCTCATCGCAAAATCACCAGAAAACTCATCACAACATCTCCAGAAACCTATTGCTGCACATTCAGAAACTCATCGCAATACATCCAAAACCTGATCCCAACATCTCCAAAAATTCATCACACCACAAACTCTTCATACCATCAAAGGAATATCACAGTGTCTCCAAAATCTCCTCACGAGACCTTCAAAAACTACATACAATGCCAAAAAACTCATCACAACACCATCAAAAGCTCTTCATAATGATTCCAAAAACTCTTCATAAGCCCTTCAAAAACACATTTGAACAATTCCAAAAACTCATCACAAAACCTCGAAAAGCTCGTCAGACAATCACCCAAAACTCATCACAACACCTCCAACACCTTCAAAGACCCACCACAACCCTTCAAAATCAGATCACAACAACTTCAAAAACTCACAATAACATCTCCAAAACCTCATCGCAAAAATTCCCAAAACTCATCACAACAATTCTAAAATTCATCACAACACATCTAAAAGCTGATTGCAACATCTCCAAAAATTCATCACAATACCAGAAATTCATTACAACGCCTCCAAAGGCATATCACAATGTCTCCAAAAACTGAGTACAATGTCTTCAAAAGCTCAAAATAACAACAAAAACTCATCACAACACCATCAAAAACTCAACACATGCAAAAACTCCGCAAAACACCACAAACTCATCTCAACACAATCAGAACTCATCACATTACCAAAAAACTCATCACAACACCAAGAGCTCATCACAGCACCTTCAGAAACTGTTCACAGCACCTTTAGAAACTGATCACAACACCTCCAAATACTGATCACAACACCTTCAAAATCTCACCACAACACTTCCAAAAACAGATCACAACACCATCAAAAACTAATCACCTTGCTTCCAAAAACTCATCATAACCCCTTCAAAAACTCATTTGAACAATTCCAAAAGCTCGTCAGAAAGCCTCCAAAAGCTCATCGCAAAATCACCCAACACTCATCACAACACCTCCAAATATTCATCGCAACACCTTCAAAGACCCACCACAACCCTTGGAAATCAGATCACAACAACTTCAAAAACTCACATTAACATCTCCAAAACATCATCGCAAAAATTCCAAAAACTCATCGCAACACTTTCTAAAATTCATCACAACACATCCAAAAGCTGATTGCAACATCCCCAAAAATTCATCACAATAGCAAAAAAAAATTACACCACCTCCAAAGGCACATTGCAACGTCTCCAAAATCTCAGCACAACATCAGCAAAAACTCAATGCAACAACAACAATTCATCACAACACCTTCAAAAACCTCATTGCTGCACATTCAGAAACTGATCACAAGACATCCAAAACCTCATACCAACAAATCCAAAATTTCACCACACCTCCAAAGGCACATCACAGTGTTTCCAACGTCTCATTACAGCACCTTCAAAAGCCGAACGCAACGCCAAAATACATATCACAACACCATCAAAACCTCTTCATAACACTTCCAAAAACTCATCATAACACTGTCAAAAACTTATTACAACACCTTCAAAATCTCATCACAACACCTTCAAAATCTCAAATCTCACCACAACACTTTCAAAACTGATCACAACACCATCGAAAACTAATCACATTGCTTCCAAACACAGATCAAAAACCCTTCAAAAACTCATTTGAAAAATTCGAAAAACTCATCACAAATCTTCAAGGAGCACATCGCAAAAACACCCAACAATCATGACAACACCTCCAAATATTCATCACAATCTACCACCTTCAAAGACCTACCACAACCCTTCCAAATCAGATTACAACAACTTCAAAAACTCACTATAAAATCTCCAAAACCTCATCGTAATAATTCCAAACACTCATCACAACAATTCTAAAATTCATCACAACATATCCAAAAGCTGATTGCAACACCTCCAAATATTCATCACAACACCTTCAAAGACCCACCACAACCCTTGGAAATCAGATCACAACAACTTCAAAAACTCACATTAACATCTCCAAAACATCATCGCAAAAATTCCAAAAACTCATCGCAACACTTTCTAAAATTCATCACAACACATCCAAAAGCTGATTGCAACATCCCCAAAAATTCATCACAATAGCAAAAAAAAATTACACCACCTCCAAAGGCACATTGCAACGTCTCCAAAATCTCAGCACAACATCAGCAAAAACTCAATGCAACAACAACAATTCATCACAACACCTTCAAAAACCTCATTGGTGCACATTCAGAAACTGATCACAAGACACAACGTCTCCAAAATCTCAGCACAACATCAGCAAAAACTCAATGCAACAACAACAATTCATCACAACACCTTCAAAAACCTCATTGCTGCACATTCAGAAACTGATCACAAGACATCCAAAACCTCATACCAACAAATCCAAAATTTCACCACACCTCCAAAGGCACATCACAGTGTTTCCAACGTCTCATTACAGCACCTTCAAAAGCCGAACGCAACACCAAAATACATATCACAACACCATCAAAACCTCTTCATAACACTTCCTAAAACTCATCATAACACTGTCAAAAACTTATTACAACACCTTCAAAATCTCATCACAACACCTTCAAAATCTCAAGTCTCACCACACCACTTTCAAAACTGATCACAACACCATCAAAAACTAATCACATTGCTTCCAAAAACAGATCAAAAACCCTTCAAAAATTCATTTGAAAAATTCGAAAACCTCATCACAAATCTTCAAGAAGCACATCGCGAAATCACCCAACACTCATGACAACACCTCCAAATATTCATCACAATCTACCACCTTCAAAGACCCACCACAACCCTTTGAAATCAGATTACAACAACTTCAAAAACTCACTATAAAATCTCCAAAACCTCATCGTAATAATTCCAAACACTCATCACAACAATTCTAAAATTCATCACAACATATCCAAAAGCTGATTGCAACACCTCCAAATATTCATCACAACACCTTCAAAGACCCACCACAACCCTTGGAAATCAGATCACAACAACTTCAAAAACTCACATTAACATCTCCAAAACATCATCGCAAAAATTCCAAAAATTCACCGCAACTCTTTCTAAAATTCATCACAACACATCCAAATGCTGATTGCAACATCCCCAAAAATTCATCACAATAGCAAAAATTCATTACACCACCTCCAAAGGCACATTGCAATGTCTCCAAAGTCTCAGCACAACATCAGCAAAAACTCAATGCAACAACAAAAATTCATCACAACACTTTCAAAAACCTCATTGCTGCACATTCAGAAACTGATCACAAGACATCCAAAACCTCGTACCAACAACTCCAGAAATTCACCACATCTCCAAAGGCACATCACACTGTTTCCAAAGTCTCATTATAGCACTTTCAAAAGCCAAACACAACGCCAAAATACTTATCAAAAGACCATCAAAACCTCTTCATAACACTTCCAAAAACTCATCATAACACCTTCAAAAACTTATTACAACACCTTCAAAAACTCATCACAACACATTCAAAATCTCACCACAACACTTCCAAAAACTGATCACAACACCATCAAAAACTAATCACCTTGCTTCCAAAAACTCATCATGACCCCTTCAAAAACTAATTTGAACAATGCCAAAAGCTCGTCACAAAACCTCCAAAAGCTCATCGCAAAATCACCAGAAAACTCATCACAACATCTCCAAAAACTTATTGCTGCACATTCAGAAACTCATCGCAATACATCCAAAACCTGATCCCAACATCTCCAAAAATTCATCACACCACAAACTCTTCATACCATCAAAGGAATATCACAGTGTCTCCAAAATCTCCTCACGAGACCTTCAAAAACTCAACACAATGCCAAAAAACTCATCACAACACCATCAAAAGCTCTTCACAATTATTCCAAAAACTCTTCATAAGCCCTTCAAAAACACATTTGAACAATTCCAAAAACTCATCACAAAGCCTCGAAAAGCTCGTCAGACAATCACCCAAAACTCATCACAACACCTCCAACACCTTCAAAGACCCACCACAACCCTTCAAAATCAGATCACAACAACTTCAAAAACTCACAATAACATCTCCAAAACCTCATCGCAAAAATTCCCAAAACTCATCACAACAATTCTAAAATTCATCACAACACATCTAAAAGCTGATTGCAACATCTCCAAAAATTCATCACAATACCACAAATTCATTACAACGCCTCCAAAGGCATAACACAATGTCTCCAAAAACTGAGTACAATGTCTTTAAAAGCTCAAAATAACAACAAAAACTAATCACAACACCATCAAAAACTCAACATAACCAAAACCTCAGCAAAACACCACAAACTCATCTCAACACAATCAGAACTCATCACATTACCAAAAAACTCATCACAACACCAAGAGCTCATCACAGCACCTTCGGAAACTGTTCACAGCACCTTTAGAAACTGATCACAACACCTCCAAAAACTGATCACAACACCTTCAAAATCTCACCACAACACTTCCAAAAACTGATCACAACACCATCAAAAACTAATCACCTCGCTTCCAAAAACTCATCATAACCCCTTCAAAAACTCATTTGAACAATTCCAAAAGCTTGTCACAAAGCCTCCAAAAGCTCATCGCAAAATCACCCAACACTCATCACAACACCTCCAAATATTCATCACAACACCTTCAAAGACCCAGCACAACCCTTCGAAATCAGATCACAACTTCAAAAACACACATTAACATCTCCAAAACCTCATCGCAAAAATTCCAAAAACTCATCGCAACACTTTCTAAACTTCATCACAACACATCCAAAAGCTGATTGCAACATCTCCAAAAATTCATCACAATAGCAAAAATTCATTACACCACCTCCCAAGGCACATTGCAACGTCTCCAAAATCTCAGCACAACATCAGCAAAAACTCAATGCAACAACAACAATTCATCACAACAATTTCAAAAACCTCATTGCTGCACATTCAGAAACTGATCACAAGACATCCAAAACCTCAGAGCAACAACTCCAAAATTTCACTACATCTCCAAAGGCACATCACAGTGTTTCCAAAGTCTCATTGTAGCACCTTCAAAAGCCGAACGCAATGCCAAAATACATATCACAACACCATCAAAACCTCTTCATAACACTTCCTAAAACTCATCATAACACTGTCAAAAACTTATTACAACACCTTCAAAATCTCATCACAACACCTTCAAAATCTCAAATCTCACCACAACACTTTCAAAACTGATCACAACACCATCAAAAACTAATCACATTGCTTCCAAAAACAGATCAAAAACCCTTCAAAAACTCATTTGAAAAATTCGAAAAACTCATCACAAATCTTCAAGAAGCACATCGCAAAATCACCCAACACTCATGACAACACTTCCAAATATTCATCACAATCTACCACCTTCAAAGACCCACCACAACCCTTCCAAATCAGATTACAACAACTTCAAAAACTCACTATAAAATCTCCAAAACCTCATCGTAATAATTCCAAACACTCATCACAACAATTCTAAAATTCATCACAACATATCCAAAAGCTGATTGCAACATCTCCAAAAATTCATCACAATACCAGAAATTCGTTACAACGCCTCCAAAGGCATATCACAATGTCTTCAAAAACTGAGTACAATGTGTTCAAAAGCTCAAAATAACAACAAAAACTAATCACAACACCATCAAAAACTCAACATAACCAAAACCTCAGCAAAACACCACAAAATCATCTCAACACAATCAGAACTCATCACATTACCAAAAAACTCATCACAACACCAAGAGCTCATCACAGCACCTTCAGAAACTGTTCAGAGCACCTTTAGAAACTGATCACAACACCTCCAAAAACTGATCACAACACCTTCAAAATCTCACCACAACACTTCCAAAAACTGATCACAACACCTTCAAAGACCCACCACAACCCTTCAAAATCAGATCACAACAACTTCAAAAACTCACAATAACATCTCCAAAACCTCATCGCAAAAATTCCCAAAACTCATCACAACAATTTTAAAATTCAACACAACACATCTAAAAGCTGATTGCAACATCTCCAAAAATTCATCACAATACCATAAATTCATTACAACGCCTCCAAAGGCATATCACAATGTCTCCAAAAACTGAGTACAATGACTTCAAAAGCTCAAAATAACAACAAAAACTAATCACAACACCATCAAAAACTCAACATATCCAAAACCTCAGCAAAACACCACAAACTCATCTCAACACAGTCAGAACTCATCACATTACCAAAAAACTCATCACAACACCAAGAGCTCATCACAGCACCTTGAGAAACTGTTCACAGCACCTTAAGAAACTGATCACAACACCTCCAAAAACTGATCACAACACCTTCAAAGACCCACCACAACCCTTCAAAATCAGATCACAACAACTTCAAAAACTCACAATAACATCTCCAAAACCTCATCGCAAAAGTTCCCAAAACTCATCACAACAATTCTAAAATTCATCACAACACATCTAAAAGCTGATTGCAACATCTCAAAAAATTCATCACAATACCATAAATTCATTACAACGCCTCCAAAGGCATATCACAATGTCTCCAAAAACTGAGTACAATGTCTTCAAAAGCTCAAAATTACAACAAAAACTAATCACAACACCATCAAAAACTCAACATATCCAAAACCTCAGCAAAACACCACAAACTCATCTCAACACAGTCAGAACTCATCACATTACCAAAAAACTCATCACAACACCAAGAGCTCATCACAGCACCTTGAGAAACTGTTCACAGCACCTTAAGAAACTGATCACAACACCTCCAAAAACTGATCACAACACCTTCAAAGACCCACCACAACCCTTCAAAATCAGATCACAACAACTTCAAAAACTCACAATAACATCTCCAAAACCTCATCGCAAAAGTTCCCAAAACTCATCACAACAATTCTAAAATTCATCACAACACATCTAAAAGCTGATTGCAATATCTCCAAAAATTCATCACAATACCACAAATTCATTACAACGCCTCCAAAGGCATATCACAATGTCTCCAAAAACTGAATACAATGTCTTGAAAAGCTCAAAATAACAACAAAAACTAATCACAACACCACCAAAAACTCAACATATCCAAAACCTCAGAAAAACACCACAAACTCATCTCAACACAATCAGAACTCATCACATTACCAAAAAACTCATCACAACACCAGGAGCTCATTACTGCACCTTCAGAAACTGTTCACAGCACCTTTTGAAACTGATCACAACACCTCCAAAACCTGATCACAACACCTTCAAAATCTCACCACAACACTTCCAAAAACTGATCACAACACCATCAAAAACTAATCACCTCGCTTCCAAAATCTCATCATAACCCCTTCAAAAACTCATGTGAACAATTCCAAAAGCTCGTCACAAAGCCTCCAAAAGCTCATCGCAAAATCACCCAAAACTCATCACAACACCTCCAATATTCATCACAACACCTTCAAAGACCCACCACAACCATTCAAAATCAGATCACAACAACTTCAAAAACTCACAATAACATCTCCAAAACCTCATTCCAAAAATTCCAAAAACTCCTCACAACAATTCTAAGATTAATCCAAAACACCAAAAGCTGATTGCAACATCTCCAAATATTCACCACAATCCGTCAAAATCAGATCACAACAACTTCAAAAACTCACAATAACATCTCCAAAACCTCATCGCAAAAATTCCAAAAACTCATCACAACACTTTCTAAAATTCATCACAACACATCCAAACGCTGATTGCAACATCTCCAGATTTCATCACAATTGCAAAAATTCATTACACCACCTCCAAAGGCACATTGCAACGTCTCCAAAATCTCAGCACAACATCAGCAAAAACTCAATGCAACAACAGAAATTCATCACAACACTTTCAAAAACCTCAATGCTGCACGTTCAGAAACTGATCACAAGACATCCAAAACCTCGTACCAACAACTCCAAAAATTCACCACATCTCCAAAGGCACATCACAGTGTTTCCAAAGTCTCTTTATAGCACCTTCAAAACCAAACACAACGCCAAAATACTTATCAAAACACCATCAAAACCTCTTCATAACACTTCCAAAAACTCATCATAACACCTTCAAAAACTTGTTACAACACCTTCAAAAACTCATCACAACACATTCAAAATCTCCCACAACACTTCCAAAAACTGATCACAACACCATCAAAAACTAATCACCTTGCTTCCAAAAACTCATCATAACCCCTTCAAAAACTCATTTGAACAATGCCAAAAGCTCGTCACAAAACCTCCAAAAGCTCATCGCAAAATCACCAGAAAACTCACGACAACATCTCCAAAAACTTATTGCTGCACTTTCAGAAACTCATCGCAACACATCCAAAACCTGATCCCAACATCTCCAAAAATTCATCACACCACAAACTCTTCATACCATCAAAGGAATATCACAGTGTCTCCAAAATCTACTCACAAGACCTTCAAAAACTCAACACAATGCCAAAAAACTCATCACAACACCATCAAAAGCACTTCATAATAATTCCAAAAACTCTTCATAACCCCTTCAAAAACACATTTGAACAATTCCAAAAACTCATCACAAAGCCTCGAAAAGCTCACCACAAAATCACCCAAAACTCATCACAACACCTCCAAATATTCATCACAACACCTTCAAAGACCCATCACAACCCTTCAAAATCAGATCACAACAACTTCAAAAACTCACAATAACATCTCCAAAACCTCATCGCAAAAATTCCCAAAACTCATCACAACAATTCTAAAATTCATCACAACACATCTAAAAGCTGATTGCAACATCTCCAAAAATTCATCACAATACCATAAATTCATTACAACGCCTCCAAAGGCATATCACAATGTCTCCAAAAACTGAGTACAATGTCTTCAAAAGCTCAAAATTACAACAAAAACTAATCACAACACCATCAAAAACTCAACATATCCAAAACCTCAGCAAAACACCACAAACTCATCTCAACACAGTCAGAACTCATCACATTACCAAAAAACTCATCACAACACCAAGAGCTCATCACAGCACCTTGAGAAACTGTTCACAGCACCTTAAGAAACTGATCACAACACCTCCAAAAACTGATCACAACACCTTCAAAGACCCACCACAACCCTTCAAAATCAGATCACAACAACTTCAAAAACTCACAATAACATCTCCAAAACCTCATCGCAAAAGTTCCCAAAACTCATCACAACAATTCTAAAATTCATCACAACACATCTAAAAGCTGATTGCAATATCTCCAAAAATTCATCACAATACCACAAATTCATTACAACGCCTCCAAAGGCATATCACAATGTCTCCAAAAACTGAATACAATGTCTTGAAAAGCTCAAAATAACAACAAAAACTAATCACAACACCACCAAAAACTCAACATATCCAAAACCTCAGAAAAACACCACAAACTCATCTCAACACAATCAGAACTCATCACATTACCAAAAAACTCATCACAACACCAGGAGCTCATCACTGCACCTTCAGAAACTGTTCACAGCACCTTTAGAAACTGATCACAACACCTCCAAAACCTGATCACAACACCTTCAAAATCTCACCACAACACTTCCAAAAACTGATCACAACACCATCAAAAACTAATCACCTCGCTTCCAAAATCTCATCATAACCCCTTCAAAAACTCATGTGAACAATTCCAAAAGCGCGTCACAAAGCCTCCAAAAGCTCATCGCAAAATCACCCAAAACTCATCACAACACCTCCAAATATTCATCACAACACCTTCAAAGACCCACCACAACCATTCAAAATCAGATCACAACAACTTCAAAAACTCACAATAACATCTCCAAAACCTCATTCCAAAAATTCCAAAAACTCCTCACAACAATTCTAAGATTAATCAAAAACACCAAAAGCTGATTGCAACATCTCCAAATATTCACCACAATCCTTCAAAATCAGATCACAACAACTTCAAAAACTCACAATAACATCTCCAAAACCTCATCGCAAAAATTCCAAAAACTCATCACAACACTTTCTAAAATTCATCACAACACATCCAAACGCTGATTGCAACATCTCCAGATTTCATCACAATTGCAAAAATTCATTACACCACCTCCAAAGGCACATTGCAACGTCTCCAAAATCTCAGCACAACATCAGCAAAAACTCAATGCAACAACAGAAATTCATCACAACACTTTCAAAAACCTCATTGCTGCACGTTCAGAAACTGATCACAAGACATCCAAAACCTCGTACCAACAACTCCAAAAATTCACCACATCTCCAAAGGCACATCACAGTGTTTCCAAAGTCTCATTATAGCACCTTCAAAAACCAAACACAACGCCAAAATACTTATCAAAACACCATCAAAACCTCTTCATAACACTTCCAAAAACTCATCATAACACCTTCAAAAACTTGTTACAACACCTTCAAAAACTCATCACAACACATTCAAAATCTCCCACAACACTTCCAAAAACTGATCACAACACCATCAAAAACTAATCACCTTGCTTCCAAAAACTCATCATAACCCCTTCAAAAACTCATTTGAACAATGCCAAAAGCTCGTCACAAAACCTCCAAAAGCTCATTGCAAAATCACCAGAACACTCACGACAACATCTCCAAAAACTTATTGCTGCACATTCAGAAACTCATCGCAACACATCCAAAACCTGATCCCAACATCTCCAAAAATTCATCACACCACAAACTCTTCATACCATCAAAGGAATATCACAGTGTCTCCAGAATCTACTCACAAGACCTTCAAAAACTCAACACAATGCCAAAAAACTCATCACAACACCATCAAAAGCACTTCATAATAATTCCAAAAACTCTTCATAACCCCTTCAAAAACACATTTGAACAATTCCAAAAACTCATCACAAAGCCTCGAAAAGCTCACCACAAAATCACCCAAAACTCATCACAACACCTCCAAATATTCATCACAACACCTTCAAAGACCCACCACAACCCTTCAAAATCAGATCACAACAACTTCAAAAACTCACAATAACATCTCCAAAACCTCATCGCAAAAGTTCCCAAAACTCATCACAACAATTCTAAAATTCATCACAACACATCTAAAAGCTGATTGCAACATCTCCAAAAATTCATCACAATACCATAAATTCATTACAAAGGCATATCACAATGTCTCCAAAAACTGAGTACAATGTCTTCAAAAGCTCAAAATAACAACAAAAACTAATCACAACACCATCAAAAACTCAACATATCCAAAACCTCAGCAAAACACCACAAACTCATCTCAACACAGTCAGAACTCATCACATTACCAAAAAACTCATCACAGCACCTTGAGAAACTGTTCACAGCACCTTAAGAAACTGATCACAAC
Organism: Isurus oxyrinchus; assembly: GCA_026770705.1. Lineage (NCBI taxonomy): Eukaryota > Metazoa > Chordata > Chondrichthyes > Lamniformes > Lamnidae > Isurus > Isurus oxyrinchus. The sequence continues at coordinate 60,239 of JANJGN010002700.1, forward strand.
ACCTCCAAAAACTGATCACAACACCTTCAAAGACCCACCACAACCCTTCAAAATCAGATCACAACAACTTCAAAAACTCACAATAACATCTCCAAAACCTCATCGCAAAAATTCCCAAAACTCATCACAACAATTCTAAAATTCATCACAACTCATCTAAAAGATGATTGCAATATCTCCAAAAATTCATCACAATACCACAAATTCATTACAACGCCTCCAAAGGCATATCACAATGTCTCCAAAAACTAATTACAATGTCTTGAAAAGCTCAAAATAACAACAAAAACTAATCACAACACCATCAAAAACTCAACATATCCAAAACCTCAGCAAAACACCACAAACTCATCTCAACACAATCAGAACTCATCACATTACCAAAAAACTCATCACAACACCAGGCGCTCATCACTGCACCTTCAGAAACTGTTCACAGCACCTTTAGAAACTGATCACAACACCTCCAAAAACTGCTCACAACACCTTCAAAATCTCACCACAACACTTCCAAAAACTGATCACAACACCATCAAAAACTAATCACCTCGCTTCCAAAAACTCATCATAACCCCTTCAAAAACTCATTTGAACAATTCCAAAAGCTTGTCACAAAGCCTCCAAAAGCTCATCGCAAAATCACCCAACACTCATCACAACACCTCCAAATATTCATCACAACACCTTCAAAGACCCAGCACAACCCTTCGAAATCAGATCACAACTTCAAAAACACACATTAACATCTCCAAAACCTCATCGCAAAAATTCCAAAAACTCATCGCAACACTTTCTAAACTTCATCACAACACATCCAAAAGCTGATTGCAACATCTCCAAAAATTCATCACAATAGCAAAAATTCATTACACCACCTCCCAAGGCACATTGCAACGTCTCCAAAATCTCAGCACAACATCAGCAAAAACTCAATGCAACAACAACAATTCATCACAACAATTTCAAAAACCTCATTGCTGCACATTCAGAAACTGATCACAAGACATCCAAAACCTCAGAGCAACAACTCCAAAATTTCACTACATCTCCAAAGGCACATCACAGTGTTTCCAAAGTCTCATTGTAGCACCTTCAAAAGCCGAACGCAATGCCAAAATACATATCACAACACCATCAAAACCTCTTCATAACACTTCCTAAAACTCATCATAACACTGTCAAAAACTTATTACAACACCTTCAAAATCTCATCACAACACCTTCAAAATCTCAAATCTCACCACAACACTTTCAAAACTGATCACAACACCATCAAAAACTAATCACATTGCTTCCAAAAACAGATCAAAAACCCTTCAAAAACTCATTTGAAAAATTCGAAAAACTCATCACAAATCTTCAAGAAGCACATCGCAAAATCACCCAACACTCATGACAACACTTCCAAATATTCATCACAATCTACCACCTTCAAAGACCCACCACAACCCTTCCAAATCAGATTACAACAACTTCAAAAACTCACTATAAAATCTCCAAAACCTCATCGTAATAATTCCAAACACTCATCACAACAATTCTAAAATTCATCAC